>JAJOZX010000595.1:602500-625000 GCA_023014485.1 Bathynomus jamesi
ATAAAGTTGCATTGAGTTAACTCTGTCATTAGAAGCGGTGAGTTAGTGAGGTAATGGGGTAGAGAGGTAGTGATGTAGTGGATAGAGAGGTATTGAATTAGATGGGTTGTCAGGTCAAGTTTTTCGCTCCACCTTATACGTTTTATTGCCTTCGCAGAGGAACATTTTTAACGTGAAACAGATTGATCAAAGTTAAAAGAAATAATTAAAACTTCAATCTGTACCTTACTAATGGTAATCATAATGAATAGAAAGACCAGAAAGCGTAGGCTAGATTATTAGCGTCTATTACTTCCCACATTAGGCTAGGTGAGATTGCGCTTGTACAGATATCGAAAGCTATAAAAATTAATTTAGGTTAAGTCACTCTCGGCTAGCTATGGTTAGTGTGGAAGTGATGTAGTGAGTAGAGAGGCAGTGTAATGGTGATGTAATGGGTTAGAGAGGGAGTATTGATGTAGGAAGATTGTGAGGTAGTGGATAGAGAGGTAGTGAGTTAGAGAGGCAATGAGGTCGTGAGAGTTAGACCTGGCAGTGATTAGGTTAGGTTAGGTTAGGCTATTAGGTGAACTACATTAAATTGCGGTTAGTTTAGGTTGGTTATGGGTTGTGAGGTACTTTGGTGGAGAGGTATGAGGCACTATAGTAGAGAGGTATTGATGTAGGTTACTCTTGGATAGTTATGGCTGATGAGTTAGTGAGGTAATGGGGTAGAGAGGTAGTGATGTAGGAAGGTTGTGATATATATATATATATATATATATATATATATATATATATATATATATATATATATATATATGTATATATATATATATATATATATATATATATATATTATATGAATGACGATGAGGTACAGCACCCCATCATCGACATTACGGATGATATATAAAATTAGTTTATACAATACGCAACCTTAAATACAATTTCTTAATCTATGCATTTGTTTTTCTTGTGTTTTCTGTTATTTCTTGTGTTAACATAATTTCAATTGTTAACTTATTTATCACACGTATTTGTAAATACATATATACACACCTTGAATATAATCTTTGATGTGTCTATTGTTAACTTATTTATTACACGTATTTGTAAATATATATGACTTGAATATTTCGTTTATTAAATAAATCATGTTTCAATTCGCGTTACATGGGATTCCCTGCGGGGTCAGTTGATTGCAGTAAGCCCTTGAGCTCAGACGTGTATTCGCCCGTGTAGAAGAAAATGGCTACCTTTAATATTGCTTGTTCAACGTTTATGAAATGGTATTCAGCAAAGTTTCAAGATGTGATGCATACCGAAAAACTTGCTATTCCTCCCTCATTTGCCTCTTTTAAAACCACACTGGATCGTGCGAAGGATCAAGATGTACAAATACTCTATGGTTATTCTGGTGAGAGCGTTGTAGGCTTTCGTTGCACAGACGATGTATTGAAGTATGCTGTAGACCTAAGCTTTATAAAGTCTCACATATACCGTGAAGTAAAAGAAACAACGCCCGCAGAAGAGAAGCAGCAGATATGGATAGTGAGTCTTGTGGATGAGTGGTGTGATAAACGGTATTATATCATGCTACACCATGTCGAGTACTCGTACACTTCGGTTGAAAATGTGAATCTCGTCATCATGGACAATCTTAAGTATGTTTACCACTGTATTAGTGTATATCATGATGAGGTTTGTAGTGAGGTTGTTGCTAGTGCCCTGCGTGAGTTTTTAGCAGACTTTAGAGACGAGTATCGTCTGTTAAATAAAAAGGAAAAATATGGGCATATGTTCCTCTCAAATAGTGCGCCGGAGTGTGAAGATGTTTAGTTTGTGGAAATGGTGAGAGGTAAAAAAATAAAACTGCCTATAACGAGCAGTTGTCGTAACGACTTAGAAGATTATTTCAATTACCGCTATGTTGAGTGAAGATGAGTTCACGATTGAAAAGCTCGGGTCGGTAGAAATAAACCCTCGATTGGAAAGGGGTGTTTATAAACTTGTGTTTAATAATGTGGCTAACGATGTACTCTTTGTGCGTGTTTTTTATTGTATTCTAGCCGTATTTAAAGATAACTTACCAACCGGATGTAAAGTGGGAACAAAAATAGTACTGAACGATATGAAGGCCCTTCATATCGAGTACAGGTTTCCCTCTACTTTAAGCGGTGAAATATTTTTAAACCGCGTATACTGTGGAATGCAGAGCAATAATGATGTAATTGTGGACTCGAATAAGTGCGGGTTTAGTATTTTGAAAAAAAAGTGAAATGTATTTATATATTTAACATATTTGTGTGTGTGTGTGTGTGTGTGTGTGTGTGTGTGTGTGTTTCTGCTATATTGATGGCTACACGATTTCTTATTTTGCGCGGTAGGAGATAAAGTGTATGTATTTATTTAACATAAGTGTGTGTGGGTGTATATTTCTGCTATATTGATGGTTATATTATTTCTTATTTTTTATGTTGCGCGGTAGAAGATAAAGTGTATGTATTTATTTATTTAGTTGTGTGTATATATTTCTGCTATGTTGCTGGTTATATTATTTCTTATTTTTAATTTTTGTATTTTGATCATTCCAATGTATATTTATTTTCTATATATTTCCATAATTGTGTGTATGTATGTATATATTTCTCCTGTACTGTTATATTGACTGATACATTTTTTATTATATGCATATTCCTCGTTCATATTTCTTAAACTATTATTATTTTTAATTTATCATTGAAATGTAATTTATTTTCTATATATTTATAATAAACAGAATGATGTAATGTTTTATTTAATTCTTTTGGTTGTAAACAATTATACCAAATGGTTGGTTACGCCTTCTAAACCTACTAGCGGAATTGTAACCCAACTTTTAAGAATTAATTAAATAAATGGTACAATCTGGCAACCGAATAATGTATACCTGAACAATTAAAATAAAAAGGGGTATCTGGTAACTCAACCTCAACAAGCCATTTACGCCTAAAAAAAGTGACTCCTGCTTATTCAGCTTTGCGGTGCAAGCTGGGGATTTCAGATGTGTATTCTCTCGCGTAGAAGAAAAAATAGTGTGTCAGACACAATGTGGAACGTGTACACTGCGTACACGAGATAACTGTACGCATGGTGTGAATGAACTCTGAAGCTGTTCTTTTTTTGCCATTACACTTTTGCATCTTTCACAACAATTTTGGAGAGTTTCTGTTTTGTCGGACACAATGTGGAAGGTGTACATGAGGGAGATACAAGGGCAAGAAGTGCTTCAATAAGTATTGGAATCCGTACCGAGGATGTATCAGTGGTTACGGTTCCATGGAAAAAATTCCTACATCGCAAGGTTCGGCCTATCCATTTTCTTGAACCGATCCACAGATGAGATGTTCAAATCTTCTGAATGCCGCATGTTCCACGCGCCACAGATCTTATAGACAATGTAGGTCCTGTATATAAACTTGAATTATCTCGATGAAATTATGATGTGAAAGGGTTAGCAATCATTCCCTGACGAGATGTATTTCTGATTCGGTTTCCACGTTAAACTGTAGGTCTAATGCGGGTGAAAAGGTTAAGCTTTGTCAAAATGAGCAATTCGGTTCTCTGATATGAAAGAGTGAGCAATCTTTTCCTGACGAGGTGTATTTCTGATCCGGATTCCATGCTAAACTGTAGGTCTAATGCGGGTGAAATGCTTAATCTTTGTCAAAATGAACAAGTGGAAGTGCAATAGTCATCTCGATGAATACGGTGGAGCTTCGTTTGAGAAGCATTCTCAACGCCTCGTCCGACGTCTCTGTGACGACGTCATTGCGCGTATTCAGGCGAGAAACCGGTGCCATTAACTGTTTTCTTGAAACGACCTGCAGGCATGCAAGCAGACGTGACGCTATTTATTTAAGTGCGAGGAGATGCATACAAGCTTCGTGGTGCTTGAGAGGTGGGCTAAGGACCGTTATAAAATACCAACTGACGTAGATACAATAAGAGATGTTATTAGTGACGCCTCCTCATATGCCATTGTTTGCACATTGAGTATAAATAATGAACAACCATGCATTGATATACGAGAGATGTGGAAATGGTCAGCTGATGACGATCTTGTTCCTACGCGGAACCGTTTCATCCTCGACAGAATGTTTGAAATTGTCGGATTACGCAGGCTGAAACCTATATTGTAGGCGTGTGTTAGGGTTATGCTTTATTGTGATACGGTACTCGAATGTGCATACGCCGCTCTGTTCGATGGGTTTACCGAGTGTAGGGTTAAACAAGGTGAGAATGGTCTTGAGGTTGATGATTATTTAACACGTTTAGACTCTTCGAAATATCATGAACTTTGGTACAAAACACTTGACCGGTACAGGGCTGAGCTCACCTACACCGTTCACCCTGAAGAGCTACTTCTTTATATAATGATCATCTGTTGTAACGAATTAGATTATCTCGGCTACAGCTATGCATTGTGAAGAAGAGTTCACGATTGAAGAGTTTGGGACGTTAAGAAAAAGTCCCCGATTGGAAAGGCATGATTATAAGCTTGTATTCAATATAACGGTACACGATGACGTTTTTCCCCGTCCACCTTCTTTCCCTGTGAGAGTAGATACAAAATTTTATTATTATTATTATTATTATTATTATTATTATAATTATTATAATTAAAAAAGCTATGTTAGACTTTTTTACGTTGTAAAAATTCAGAATAAAGCTATTCTATGCTATTAATTTGTAACTTAGTTTTTTCCTTATACTATATATACATATATACACATATATAGAGTGTTTTCTTTTTAGGTAGATAAGGGGATGTTAGTTTAATTACAAATTTTATTGGTCTTTTTATGGTAAGACTCAAAGAGGAAAAATGAAATATTTTCTGTAGGTGTCAAGGTAGAAAGAAGGGTTCCTTTCAGTACGCAGCATTTGTTTGCATTTAAAGATAGTTTTTTGCTTTTACATATATATATTTTTCCCCCCGGGCGTATCAGGTCACATCTGTGCGAACAATGGACGAAGATAGAAAATAAAATTTGGTGCATGTACTTCTCTTTTTAAGCATATATATTTATATAGTATATGAATTTGTCCTTCTAATGATTTCTTCTCTATCTAACTTGAATTTTGTTAACGAAAAAGATTGCTTTTCATAATACTATGTTTCGTATTGAAGTAACTGTGCTTTATCTAACAGTAAAGTTTAAGAATTTTGTGCGTGAAATTGAAACGCGTTTCCAGGTAATAAAAATATGTAGGTATAATATATATATATATATATATATATATATTAGAGAATTCTAAGAAGTTTAATGTACATGTGATTTGAAATAGAGAAACTAATAATTATTAAGCATTGTTTTAATAAAATTTTTCTAATTTTGCTTGTTGTAACCGTTGGCGAAAGTTAATTAGAAATATCTGGAGATAGAATTCTAGTAAATATGGTTAAATTTTACGTGATAAGTTTTCTTTTTGAATTGAAATTTACCCACACACAAAGTGATCATTTATTATATTTTTTTCTTCTTTATTTCCGGCCGAATTGTGAAATATATTTTGCTGTAGTAATATTTTGTTAATACTGTGCTTTGTATAGCTATATAAGCCAACTGGATAAATGATTTCTTCTCTATCTAACTTGAATTTTGTTAATGGAAAAATTGCAAAATATATATATATATATAGCTTTGTTGAATAAACAAATAAACTTGTTAAACGACATTAATAAGTTTATATATATATATATATATATATATATATATATATGTCACAACCATGCGATTTACCATTTCTATGGTTGAACAGTGTTCATGTTTGTGCCATTAGAAGTTCGCTGTAAACAGCGAATGTCTCTCCCTTAGCTGTGCCTCTCTAATTCGTCTCCTTTGATTTCTCCCAAATAATGACTTTTACTTTACGTACAGAGTAAATCACTCTGACGTCATAAAGCAAATTAATTTCCTTCCATACTTTGAATACTGAATCACGTGTTTAGTATGTGGATATCTTTCGTATTGAATGTATTGTAAATTCTTTAATAATAATAAAAACTTCACTCTCTATAAGTCATTATTTATATGTTGTGTCCTGTCTGGTGTTATGCAACATAAATATTATTCAACTATACTCATTATTCAACCATACTCATTCATACATCCATGTTCTTTCTTGACCGCTATCCTTTATTAATTTTATTACTTATTCATTGATCTACCTATTGTCTACTTATGCCCTATCAACGTATCAGTCTATGTTTGCTCGTGTCTAGATTACGCACACAACTTATTGTGTGACGACTTTGTACACTACTTTGTGCATTCGTACACGTCCCCTGACGATCATGATTACGTACATGTAAACACGTCCACGTGTATTCTTTATACTTTTTCTTTTAATTATTTCACCTCTCGCAAGGCACTCGTTAATGCTGACTGAGTGTTCGAATTCCGATGTCGTCGCCAAAACCAAGCATCTGAATTCGAAAATCTCCTCTCTTGCTTCTGCTACAAATTTATAACATTAAGATGTTATGTATATTATTATATTATACTATATTGTCTGTATTATGTTATCATTAATGTCTGTGTACTTCCAAATGAAAAGTACACCGTATTTTTCTCCGTTTCCATCATCGCTAGCTTTTAGGCTTTCAAATCATGATAACCAACCATTCCTCTAATAATATTAGACATAATTTGGCGTAATTATTGTTAACTATAAATATAGTATAACATTATTGTTAATCTTCTGTAAATTATAGAACAACGAAGAACTCTCCTTCATTATTTAAATTGTATTACCTATTCAGATTACTTCAGTATTAGATATGTTAATTAACAAATTGCTAAAATTGCAATTAACGGTAATTAATGTACTTAATATAATGTAATTTATGTACTTAATGTACTCGGTACATGTCGGCCCCCGACATTATGTCGCCATCCAAAAAAGTGTATATCTTACAAAAATTAGTATTTTTTTGTTGTTTTTGCTTAAATTATGCTTGACGTCAGAATTCTTCAGCTCTCCAGCTAAAGTGGGAGCTTAACCTTCAACTGCATTCCCCCAAAATTGAGGCTTATTTATTTCTTGTATTGTAAATTAATTCATTCCTGCCTGAGCCTTTACCCGATGAGGCCGAGCCCCCCCCCCCCGCCTTAGATTTCCTGCCTTAGACTTTACCCGAGGAGGCCGAGCCCCCCTCGCCTTAAATTCCTGCCTGGCCCCTTGTTACCAGAGGTTGCACCTCCCTCATTTTAGATTCCTGCCGGGGTCATTGTTACAAGAGGTTGCACCTCGCCCCTTTAAATTCCTGCCTGAGGCTTAGGCCAAGGAGGCCAAGCCTCCTCATTTTAAATTCCTGCCGTAACTCTTACTCGAGGAGGACAAGCCTCCTCGCTTTCAATTCCTACCTTAACTATTGTCAAACGGGGTCGAACCTCTACCCTTGTAAATTCCTGCTAGTGCTGTTGTTGTAAGAGGTAAAACCTCTCCCCCTGTAAACTTCTGATTACACTAGGCAACAAATTTCAACTTTTTTTTTGTTACAGACACGTGAACTACTGATTCCTACTAAAGCGCTGATGCTGATTTCAGATCTGATATCAAAATTTCTCTATCACGTCCAGATTTTGTGTAACCGAAAACCCCTATTTTTCATTTTTTTTCTCACCCGCTTCTATTACGAAAGCCGTCTAAGCTACTTTTCCGTGCCACGTTTTATGTTAAGCATACTTAAATAATTAGTGAACAGGGATGTCTTTCCTCCTTTATTCTGGCTTAAGACAGACAGCGGAATTCCGCTGGCGGAGTTACCACCCCTGCGCCCAACCATCCACCCAAAGCGCGTTAGTATTTTGTTGTTACTACTGAAAGGCAAATTCTGTTCTTAAGTGAAACTTTGGTGTGTCCTCTTCCTTTGTCGCTTGTAGGATGACGAGCTCTCCTTCTGCAGGAACCAACAATAATCTCCCATCATATTTGGGTTGAAATTACCTTGGTATCTGTTTTCCATAACTGAGATCTGTTGGTGGAAGCGCTCACCATGCTCGTCACTTACAGCCCCAAGGTTGGCCGGAAGAAGTCAAGATGAGAATGTAAAAAATGAATTTTCAAAGACATTCTGCATCCCATTATTTCATAAGATTTAAGCATGTTTTCTACGAGTTTACGGTGGTTTTCAGCTTTGTGGTTTCCAAGAAAATTTTTGACAACTTCAACGAAAGATGTCCATGCTCCTAGTTCATTCTCATTTAGGTTAGATGGAAACGATGAGTCGTGGATGACACTGCGGATCTGTGGTCCAGTGAAAACTCCAGCTTCTAGCTTAGCATCTGTCAATATTCCTTTGAATTTATCCTTTAAATATTGGAAACCACTACCTTGATGATCCATACCCTTCACGAAATTTTTCATAAGGCCAAGTTTAATGTGAAGTGGTGGAAGATGTACTTTCTGAGGGTCAATAAGTGCTGGGTGTTTCACATTGTATTTACCAACAACATGTTCAGTTCTAGATGGCCAATCATGTTTTTTGTAGTGGTTCTTGTCATCTCTGCTGTTCCATAGACACAAAAAGCACATATGCTTTGTGTAGCCCAACTGTAACCCAAGAAGTAATGATACAACTTTAAGGTCGCCACAAATATTCCATGTGTGGTCCTTATATTTGATGAGTCTTAGCAGCAGTTTCATCGATTCATAAGTCTCATTAAGGCCAGTGGCATGTGCTACAGGTATTGAAGGTTTTTCATTGCCGTTGTGCAGTAATACAGCTTTAAGGCTAGCTTTACTAGAGTCAATGAACAGTCTCCATTCTTTTGGATCATAGCGACAGCCAATCCCTTGCATCAGACCACTGATATCGTGGCAGAAACAAACGTTTTCTTCCTGTAAGTAAAATGATGAAAACTGCAAATGGCGATGGCGGAAATGGGAAACTTTGGTGTTTGGTTGGAGAAGATTAAATTCTTGAAGTCTTGAACCAAGCAACTCTGCCTTTTCTTTTGGTAATTCCAAATCGCGCACTAAGTCATTTAACTCCGCTTGACTTAACAAATGTGGGGAAATATTTGCATCTGGAACATATATGCCATCTTTCCCTGTTTCTATATCACTAGCAGAATCTTCAGATGAACTGCTGTCTGTTATCGTTGCTGGTGGAACTGGTGGTGGATTTGTTTCATCATGTGGTACTGGTTTCATTGCTGATTCGCAGTTTGGGTACGTGATCTTTGATTTGTTTTTCTTTGTGAAACCAGCAATCTTTGTCAAACAAAAATAACAATCATTGAAGTGATTTTTCGGCTCACGCCAAACCATGGGGACTGAGAACGGCATAGCTTTTCTTTTACCATTCATCCAAGCTATTAACATTGCATTGCACTGTGCACAGCAAATATGTGGTGCCCAGTCCCTCTGTTGGTCTCCTAACTTACAGTCAAAATAACACTTGTAGGCAAGTTTAATCTTTGTTGTTATGTTTCTACGTTGTGGCTTAGGTGTATATTGTCCACAGACAAAGCAGAAGTTGTCTGGGTGATTTACACAAGCACGTCTATTTGATGCCATTTTGAATTACCATACAATATCTGAAAAAACGTAGAAAGTAATTATTACGATGTGCAAAATAAAAAGAAATACACACCGTAGTACAAAACAAATGCTATAAAAACACACAAGTCACCACAACCTGTCACTTGCTCATCAGCAGAGAGCTTCAACAACCGTTCTGCTTGACTGTCACGTAGCGACTGACCGTTGGGCCGTTGCCCGTTACTATGCTCTTGACTCAGTGTTGCCAACTCGGGATAAATTTTATTTATCAAAATTGTTCGAATTTGTATATAGTTGGCAAAAAAAATTGCTTTAACCTTGAAAAGCAAGTTTCATATTACTGGCATTAAGCCGATTAAAACCAAAATCTGGACGTGGTAGAAAATTTTACTAAAAGTGATTTGCATTTTACACAAAATCTAGACGTGATAGAAAAAATCTAATTATAGATTTGAAATCAGCATACCGAAATTAGCTAGGAGCACCTATTTGGTCTTCTGTAACAAAATCTTTGTTGCCTAGTGTTATCAGTGCCTCGTTCTGTATATACTTTGTGAATAAAAATTTATGAGTGAACTAAAATTCCAATTTTTGAAGTGAAGTATTTCCATTCACCCCTTCGGGAAAAAACCTGGTAGAAACTGTTCAATGGTACTCGGATGCTCTCGGCTTAGGCCGAGCTTACCCAACAAGGACCACTTTCGTTGGATTGTCCAAAGTGCATTAACCCTAAAAAGTCGCAAGCGGGCAGACGCTCGCACAACCTATGCGTGACACTGGAGGTCCCACCGAGACCGTTTTAGTTTCCCAACACCGAGACCGCTTTAGTTCCTCAACATCAAGACTGTTTTAGTTTCCCAACACCGAGACTGTTTCAGTCCCCCACCGAGAAAACCGTCGTCCATCAATGGATGTCCCTACTTTGAACAATTTTTGAAACACTTCATGGATTCACTCGTTCGACGTCGACCGCAACCTCTTCGACTTGGACTCCAACCCCACCATCTGCAACCTCAATTTAATTCAACTCATCGTTGACCTTCAATCAACTTTCGTTACTTGGAAATTCCTTCCTTGAAATTCTCTCTCCAATCAACCCCAAATATTTACTACAAAAGTTTCCTTCGAAGAACTTTTCTTCGATTTGTAATCGTCAATCAACTTTTGAATTATTGTTCGTATTTTTCACCAATCAACCTTGCGACCGTCTTCCCATCTACAATCTTCCTTCAACGTTTATGTGCTCCGTCGTGGCAATCAATCGCCTCACCAAACGATTGAAGGCATCAGCTGACTCTCCTCCGTCACCTCACCAAACGAGAGGAGGCATCAGCTGACTCTCTTCAGTCACCTCACCAAAACGTTTTTCTCCGTTTATGTGATGAGTTTTAATTATTAATTACTACTTTTATATCATTTCCTTAGTTATCATTGTCTTTAATTTTAGTAATTTTAATTCACTTTTATTTTTCCCTTTTTAGTGTGAAACAGTGAAGTGACTTTATAAACACTTAATCATTTTTTTAATTAATTGATTTACTGTTCGATAGTAATACGAAATACAGTACTAATAAGACGTTGTCATTGATTCAGTATTCACGTATTTATTTTTCCCAACAGATTATAAATCTGAATTTTTTAAAATTCTTTTTATAAAATTATCTGCACATTGTGTATATTAAGAATATTAAATAATATTATTTTAGATTTTGTTGTGGGAAATAAATGCGATCGGTCATAATCCTGATATATATATATACCCATAACTTACATTTTTATTTAGTTGAACCCGGTTAGGTTCCTTTTTTAATTTTTTTTCAATTTAAATCTTTTTCAGTAATTTTAGTGAAAATTTATGTTATCGTTATTATACTGTAACCCTTTATTTCTAGTGTGATTTTGACCGAATTTCGACCCTTGCCAACGAGACTTCAGCGTTGGGAGATTCGAAAATTACTCGTCGATTGCTGCATCCGGAGTAAATGCAGAGTCACCCATTTTGTTCTACGTTATCTCGTAACTACATGAAAAAATTTGTTTCATTGTTTATCTCGTTTTTTTCAATTTTATTCAAAATACTTAGACTTTGTTCCATTTACTTTTTTTTATTGCTTGTCTCTTACATGGTTATTTTTGTTTTACACACACACTTCCGTGACAACGACACGTGTTATGATTAACGATGTCCAAACCATTACCCCCCCTGACATGCACTACTGTTAACCTTATAACTCCCTCTTCCGTACTGAAACGTACAATTGATGTCCCTCATTTTCGCTGTCGCGTTAATAATAGATTTGTAGAACCCTCCTTTAAGGATTGGTTCAGTAAAATTGACGATTCGTTTAGAGGTTGTCTGACTACAGATGCAGATAAAATCGGTTTTGCTTTTGACACTTGTGACCCAAATTTCGGTGACGCCGCGCGCGTCTGTACCTTTCTTATCGATTGGTCCAATGGACAAATATATCAATTGTCTTGGGTAGAATTTAAACGTTTTTGGTATGATATATATATAAAGGTCTGCATAAACTCACAGAATATTTTGACAGGCAGGGATCCGTCAAATGGGACGTTGAAGTTAAAGGTTTAAACAGCAGAACACGAACACACCAGTTCCGGATTTTCCTTCAGTCTCTTGCTCATGAGTCGTGTAACCATCCTTCAGCGTTGCGCGAAAACGCATCTCCCGATAATGTTGTTTCGGTAGAGAATCGGAGTGATTCCGCTGACCCTTCTGGTCTGGGTAGAAAGGCGTTGAATGTACCTTATACCCAACTTTCTTCTCTGACTCAGTTGTCCCTGAACCGTTTGTTTCAGCTTGTTCTTCAAATGAATTTCCTTCGAGGCTAGAACTCACAGCCTCTCCTGATGATGATTTTTGTGATGCATCTTGTGATAGTGTTTGTGATGCTAATGTTGAGAACAGTAACGACAACAATGAAATTGTTGATTTATGTAATTATAAAGGTACTTCTGTTGAAAGTCTTTATGATGAAACTTCCGTTGAAAATTTTTATGATGAAAGTTTTGTTGAAAGTAAGTGTAATACCTACATTAATAATTGTTGTAATGTAAATGGAGATGTGACCAATTCTTTATTAGATGTGAATTCAGACTACTTGGATGATTGCTGTGTAACTGATGTGGAAAATCAGAATTTATTTCATTCTCACTCTGGTCAGGACAACCATGTTGGTCCCGATGGCCATGACTTGTACGATGATTTAGACACTGCTCCTCAAATTGTTAGTAATTTTTGTCATTCGGACATTGACTCAACTGATTCAGTTAGTTCAGTTGATATAGTTCATTCAGTGACCTTTGGTCAAGCAGACCGTGTTTTTGATTTAGATGGATCAGATATCCATACATGTCCCAGAAAGGACGCGAATTCTGTTACTGATGTTGTTTTTGATTCAGATGGATCAGATATCCATGTATGTCCTAAGGAAGACGTGAATCTTATTACTAACATTGTTTTAGATGGTCAGGATGACCATGTTTTTGGTAACTTTTCTCCACAGGACCCGAATTGTTTTGAGTTTATTTCACCCAATGGCCAATCGGCCATGCCGTCTCGTTTAAGTGGTCATAAAGATGACCCTATTTTTTATTTTTTTGGTCATGATGACCGTCATCTTGCTTCAGATGATGCTTTTTCTGCTGTAGTAGCAGCTGGGGAGAATGCCCCACAAGGTCCTGTAGGCGAGTCAGTTTTTATGAATTTTGATAATCGTTGTGATGTTTATGATAACAGTAACAGTCTAGTAACTAATCGATCATGTCCCAACGACTTCTTGTTAAACTCCGTTAATTTGTGTTTTGAGCAGTGTGGCCAGCAATCTCTTCCTAAAGGGCAAAGTGCTCACGTAAAGACGTATTGTCAATTGCAGACATCATGTCTCTCCAGTTTGTCACCCAATTCCCCTGATTGCAATATTCCAAATTTTGTCTTTTCTTCCAATACCCGAACCCCGCGCGAAACCATCGATGGCGCAAACGAAGCATGTCCACATGTTTCGAAGACGCTTTCTTGGGCCCATGTAATGGAGCTTGTTGACGAGTTCTTGGGCGAGGGCATTGAAGAACGCCCACAAATTTTCATGAAAACTTCTATGAACAACCAAGCAGTTTTGGCTCTTGTTGAAACTGGCTGTCAGGCGAATTACATTCAACAACACGTATACAAGAAGTTACTCAAGGTGGCTACGGGAAAATTTGATTTGCATTCTCGTTTGACCTGCATTGATGATGATTGGGAAGAATACAGTACCGGAGAAATCATCCTTCCTATTGAGTTTGATTCAGTCCCTTATCTGACCCCATTTGTGGTCGTATCTGAATTGAATTGGGATGGAGACTTACTCCTGGGGATGAATTTCCTTATTACGCACGATTTTTATTGGGCCGATGAGAAGCAGGCCTAATTCGAGGAGAAAACCCACCTTTCGAGTATGTTTGTCACCCCTATTCTTCGGTCTTTTCAGCTGAGGGTGAAAGACTCGTTTCAGAGAGCCCGACGGACTCCCTGGAACCAGTTCAAAATAAAAAGGAACTGCTACCAGATGGGGAAGATTCTTCATCAATTGTCAAATGTTCCGTTCTAGTTCCGCCGAACGAAGAACTAGAAAACCAACATACTTTTGGTAATTTTGAGTATGAAGACTCGAATGTCTTCACAGTAGACCCCTGTGACTCCATCGAGAGCGAGTCACCCCCTTCAGTGACAGTTAGGCCGGAACTTGAAGTTCCCAGTGTTCTGGCTATTCCAAATAAATTTGAAAACTCATCTCCCTTAAGTTTCGATTTGGTCATTTCGCTCGAATCCCTATTTAAGGAAGATGACTTGATGTTGTTTTCAAAGGTAGAGGATTTTCCTCCTAATTCCGAGGCTAAGCCCAAAGGTGCCGGGAGCGAACCCGAACCTACTCCTCCGTCGGAAGTTGTACGCGCGGAAGGGCAAGCGCGGAATATTCCTCACTACCATAATATGATCGTTCCATCGATCATTTTCATTTTTCTTCCGCGAATTCATGTTTTCGCCCTTCTTACCTTCTACTTTGCAAATGTTACTCTTTGGCTGTTCCTGGATCCTCTTCTGAAACCAGTTAAAGCCATTCTTCTTAATCCCGATACACCACCTCCTTTTGAGTGAGCAAGGCTCGTATAGTCAGTTCATTGCTTCCCGGCATGTTGCGAAACCCTTTGACCGAATGACCCACATGCCCGATCCCAAGACAACCTAACCATGCGGTTGATTTATCTGGCTCCGTATGTTTGTGAAATTCACCCGTATGACCGAACATACCCTCAATTTAGGTCAAGTTGTTTCTTCTGTTTTATTTTTTTTAAATTATTCTTAATTATACGGAACTTATAACCTATAATTATTCAGTTCAGTATGGTCTATAATTGAGTTCTAGTTCCAACTTTTTATTCTTGATTTTTATTTTATTCAATTATCTTGAGTAATTGTCATTAAATTGTTAGTCTACCATTTGTTAAGGGTATCAACCAAAATTATAGCCAATTTTGACACACTATACCAGGATGCCATTCTCTTTCCCCTTCTAATAATTCCGTTACACCATATCAATATTGCTAATAACATAACTGTGCCCCTACCATGAATTCCACTAAAACCTGTTATTATCTATGCCCCATCAACTCGTCAAATAAAATTCAATTGCCGTACTAATACTTCTGGTCAATATTAATGGTGAGATACTGCTAATATGACGCTATGAAGGTTACTAGTCGAATTTAATTCTGTGCCTAAATTCAGTTTTCAATACCACTTAATTTACTTTAAGTATTTAAAGTTCTTTTAAGTGCGTATTTATTTTAATTACCTTAATACGTGCAACCGATTTATTACGTAAAATCTATAATCCCGATTGAATTTTATTACTTTTGACACCTATTCGAATTCACTTTCCTACTGATTACACTTTCACCCAATTACGCTTACCTACACTCTGAAACACTCTTGAAATCATTGGCGTACTTATTGGAAAGGAAATTCACTACTCATATCTTATTTTTATCACATAAATCTTATTCTAAAATCATTGGCTATCACGATAAATTATATTTAATTGCAGTTAACTGTTTGATGTTTACTCTGGATTATTTGAATTTATTTAAACTTAATTGCTGCTTACAATATATAATCTTGCCTGTTGCTTTATTAAGTTAATTTTAACCAACCTCTAAGCTAATCCGTTCTTCAAAATTTCATGATTTACCACTGATCACTAGGGATGTAGTTCTTCACGGGATGAACCAATTACTTTCATATTCTACACACTACTGTACATACCTACTCAGCTACACACACTTATTACTAGGGACTTCAAAAAGGTTCATAAAAAATGCCTTGAAAGTTCAAAAAAGTTCATTAAATTTGCCAAAAAGTTCAAAAAAGTTCATAATAAATTCATTACATATCAATTAGATCTATCAATTATAGGTATCAAGAATTACACATCAAAAAGCATACTTCTTCATTGCACTTGCTAAAAGACAAAATTAGATTTTAAAAAATACAAAATTATAAAAACTATGAAACTCCAAAGAAAAACTTTTACTTTATTCGTTAAACAAACACAGAAGTTATTGAACATGTTAAGCAATATCTTTATTCCATTGAAGAATCATATTCTCTTCTATATGCTCGAAAGTTAAGTTCAGTCTCTTTGGCACAACTACACCTTTGTAAAAGGAAAAGAATCGCTCAACTTCGACTGAAACTATTGGAGCAAATTTTAAGGCGCACACAATCTCTGGAGAGCACTGAAAATCGTAATCTCCTCTTCCTTGCAGAATCTGAGCACATCTGGAGGGAACCTCGAAATCAGGATTATTTTTCAGAACATCTTCTAATTTGTCTTTATATGTACGATAACTTAGATAAGGTTATGCTTAAGTTAATAAATTTATTTAAAAGTCAAAAATATTTAAAAAATAATAATATTTTGGACTTTTAAAGTAATTTTATGCACTTTTTGTAATATTATTAATAATAATATTACGAAAAGTGCATAAAACTATTTAAAGTTCATAACATTATTAAAAGTTCAAAAAGTTCGTAAAAGTACTAAAAGTTCAAAAAAGTTCATAAAAATTTTTATGAACTTTTTTGAAGTCTCTACTTATTACCCATATTTATACATACGTATACGCGATTACGAATAACTTCAACGATAAATTCCTTTTCCCCATTTTTGGCCAAATCACCTACCACTTACACTCTGCACCTAATGCACATCAATACACACGTGACCCAAGGTCTATACATCGTCTATTACGAAATTCTATCTTCCTTCTCCCTGGATATTCTTAATGGATAACAATATCTAAGTATCTAAAACGGTAACTAGATAAATTTTCATGTTTTCACTAAATTAATTTTACTTTTCTTTAAACCAATTTTAATATTTTTACCAACTTATTCCGACTTGCAATAAGTTTACATTCTGCAACCGTGTTCCCACCGCTGAAGACTTCGTCCACCAATAAAATTTAATTCGATTTTTACCTACCATAGTGAATAAGATTAGTTTATTAACTGTACGATCATGAGAACTTCGGAAATTCTTATCTCTGTCAGTCTGACGGACTAAATTCCACTTTAAATGGTCATATGAATTTTTAAATTCCTGGACCTTAAAAATTGAATTTTCCTTTTAACCATTACTTACTATGTATGTATCTTTTTCCCTAAAATTATCTTAACCCAGGAAATCTTTCCGAATTTATCACGGTTCAGTAGGTAATCTTGTTACTATAACGTTGGACAAACTAAAAATTTAACTTAAATTAGATTCAATCCTGTAATTGGAACTTTAACTGAAATAATTAGGTCGAAATGCCAGAAATAACTTAGATGGTTCATTAGTTTATAAGATTGTTTATGTAGTATGATTGCCACAATTAATCATACCTATAATTTTTTTTTAAAGGTGACAACTTCGGACCTTATCATACCTTGTTGATCTAGAGTTTCCACTACAATTCTAGTAATCAGACCTCAACCTTGTTAATTTATTTGTTGTAATTTTAAAATTTTCCCCTTGATTTCTTTTTTTTATTTTATTAATATAATTATCATTCTTCCCACTAAATTGCCTTGATTAATCCAACCCGAAATTGTCGCTGTTTCATTTTTTTAAATATATTGTAAATAAACTTCCACGCCACCATTACATCCTTTTTCACAGGGAAGAGCAGTGTCACAACCATACGATTTACCATTTCTATGGTTGAACAGTATCCATGTTTGTGCCATTAGAAGTTCGCTGTAAACAGCGAATGTCTCTCCCTTAGCTGTGCCTCTCTAATTCGTCTCCTTTGATTTCTCCCAAATAATGACTTTTACTGTACGTACAGAGTAAATCACTCTGACGTCATAAAACAACTTAATTTCCTTCCATACTTTGAATACTGAATCACGTGTTTAGTATGTGGATATCTTTCGTATTGAATGTATTGTAAATTCTTTAATAATAATAAAATCTTCACTCTCTATAAGTCATTATTTATATGTTGTGTCCTGTCTGGTGTTATGCAACATAAATATTATTCAACTATACTCATTATTCAACCATACTCATTCATACATCCATGTTCTTGCTTGACCGTTATCCTTTATTAATTTTATTACTTATTCATTGATCTACCTATTGTCTACTTATGCCCTATCAACTTATCAGTCTATGTTTGCTCGTGTCCAGATTACGCACACAACTTATTGTGTGACGACTGTGTACACTACTTTGTGCATTCGTACACGTCCCCTGACGATCATGATTACGTACATGTAAACACGTCCACGTGTATTCTTTATACTTTTTCTTTTAATTATTTCACCTCTCGCAAGGCACTCGTTAATGCTGACTGAGTGTTCGAATTCCGATGTCGTCGCCAAAACCAAGCATCTGAATTCGAAAATCTCCTCTCTTGCTTCTGCTACAAATTTATAACATTAAGATGTTATGTATATTATTATATTATACTATATTGTCTGTATTATGTTATCATTAATGTCTGTATACTTCCAAATGAAAAGTACACCGTATTTTTCTCCGTTTTCATCATCGCTAGCTTTTAGGCTTTCAAATCATGATAACCAACCATTCCCCCCGCAGGGGGGAGGGGGCACTTGAACATGTGCCTCCCCGTCGTCCATAATATGTAGCCTATATAAATATTGCTATTATATGTATTCGTATGAAACGTTTTCTTATAAGCATATATACACACATGAAATGCACAGAAATAAAAATCAGCTACCATTATCAACAAAATTTTTGATTTTTACTAAAATTACAAGTTGATACGAAAAATCAGAAATTCTCTGATAAAATATAAGAATTTAACAAAATTATGAAACAACACGGAAAAGCTACTGAAAATATACGATGATGATACCATGTACTGATATTTACACCGTTGAATGTATATACAGCCTTGTTTGAATCTAAAATTTACATATTATTGCAATTATAGGTGCAAATAAAGTAAGCGACATAAAATTATTTACCCACAAAATTTTTATTTTTTTCTCGAAAGTTTTACTCTTGTGAAACAATTTTACATTTACATGCAATAGCTGACATTATTTTTACATCAAATTGTTATCTATGTGTTAGTGTGCTTTCATTGCTTTTGTTTAACTTATAACAGAATAAATACTCGAGATTACTTATACAGTATGATATTATCTTAAATATCATCTATAAATTACCAATATTATGTAGCGTGAGTCACGACGAAATATCATAACTTCGGGAGCTTAAAGCTGAGGTCATTCCCAGTCAAAAATTTCGTATGAACATAGGTCCGATTCTTAACGGTTATGGAGCTATGGATGTTTGAATGTTTAAAAATAAGACTAAGCGAACAAATAGCTGTTAAAGTTTTTATTCATGAATTTACAATAACTGTTCAAAATCACTACCCTCGGCCTCAATACACATCGCGGCTCGTCTGTGAATTGCGCGTGTAGCTCGCATTAGTTCATTACGATTGTCCTATATGAGGGCTGCAGCATCCAAAATGCGACGAAGCAATGCATCTCGTGTTTCCATCTTTCTCTGGTACACCAGCTCTTTCATGGCCCCCACAGATGAAAATCCAGAGGGGTTAGGTCCGGAGACCTGGGTGGCCAATTTTGTGCACCACCACGACCGATCCATCAACCAGGGAAGCGATCATCGGATGCGTTCTCACTGCACGGCTAAAATGGGGAGGAGCTCTGTCTTATTGAAAGTACATACGCAATCGTGTTGCCAAAGGTACATCTAACAGTGGCGGCGGTTCGTCTTGCAGAAATCGTAGATAAATGTCACTTGTAAGACCACCTTCGAAGATAAACGGACCAATCAGTTGACCGTAGAGAATACCACACCACAAATTGACACCGAACCGATGTTGAAAATTACTTTCCACAATGGCATGAGGATTCATTTTTGACCACACATGTGAATTGCAGTGTTGTTGACACCGTCGCGGATAAATTGAGCTTCATCACAGAACAAGACGTATTGACACAATTGTCGATCGGCATTGAGTCAATTACAAAATTCTAGCCGTTGGGCACGATTCCCAAGTTGGAGGTGCTAAACGCGCTGTACGTGGTATGGATACATGCCTTCTTCGTGTAACGTTCTACATACTCTTGTGTGAGGAACAATAAGACGTGTGGAAATACTTCTCGTGCAAGCATGAGGACTCCGCTGTACCACCTGAATACTATTTTCTTCAGCCACATCTTGTTGTACAGGACGCTCAGATAAAACAGTAACGCTAGGAAATGAACTGTTCTCTCGCAATCTCCGGAAAACGTTGCTAATCACTCGTCGATCCGGAATTCTTCGACAGCAGCAGTAGTGTTTCCATCGCAAAATCCGTAAACATACACCATATCGGCATAACCTTTGGTTAACCTTTGGTTAGCTTCCGCACGAATTGTTCATTCTGACGAAGGTCAAGCTCTTAACTCCACCTTAGACCTACAGTTTAACGTAGAATCCGAACCACGCCCCACCAGCAGCCAGCGTCTTAACCACTATGTCACCCAGGGTACCCATTTATCTAAGAACCACTTTCTTTATTGTGTGGAAGGATGAACAGCTGGGTTTTGCTGCGCGCCGGCTGCAGTCAGCGGGTCTCGAATAGAATGTTGAATGTTAAATGAATTAATAACAGCCAACTACCTAGAATTTTGCCACGACAAAATGGAGATGCCCTCTACTATACTATTTGACATCCACTTCAGATGTTTAAAGTAACTATAAAAAGACAACACTACTCATTTAAGTATACGAGTATTTCAAGAAAATTCTAAACCAGTAGTTCTCAACCTTTTCTGGCTGAAGGCACTCCAGTGACACCTGTTTTTCTTTTGCGGTACCAAGAAGAATTTTCGTCTCCCACTGTTCAACATCCAGCTCCATCTCCAACTAGGGCGGGTCATACTATGCATTTTTTTTAAATCAATGGAGAGGGGTGTTCAAATGACATATTTTGGTGTATAGAACACAATTCTGAAGAAAATATTTAATTCTGATAACCCTAAACTACATCATTTTGCAGTTGATTATTATTAAATTGTTGATTATTTTACTATTGTAGTTACCCCAGAATATGTCTTCTCACGTTTTCTATCATGGCTGCTCACGTTATCTCTCATAGAGCATTGTTCTAACTAATTCATATAAACACATATAATGTAATTCATATAATAATAATAATATTTAAATACTCAAATAAAAAGGTGTGCCATTCCACTTAATTGTAATTATCATACAGTTTGGTATATGAAATATTTTGACGGTTTTCAGGCGCGCATAAGGCCATTTTCTGAGCCACCTTTCTCAGAGGCTAGAATGTAACGTTTCAGAACATTCTAAAACGTTTTGTGAAATATTTGAAGTGACTCATGATTTATGAAGCTATTTTACCACCTCGGCTTGCAGTGAGGGGATAGATTTAGTGATTATCTACTGATATTTTTTTTGTTACTGTTCACATGTGAGTATTATTCTGTTATATTTTAGAAAAAGCTATTTCTACGCATATTATAGTGATACATTGAGCAAAATTTGGTTAACCTTGATGGCCCTACTCTGTCAGACAAAAAATTATCCGGGCCAATAGGAAAGCTCCTTGATTCCGCTACAGACTTTGATATCAATCCAAACTTCACCCGAATCTCTGTTGGCCCTCCACTGATCAAGCTTCCTGACAAGGTCATTCAAGATCTCTCAACTGATCAATACTATGGCTATAAAATTGTCTGTGCAGTCATGGATGGAGTACTTCCTGCAGGGCTGGCTCTGTTAGAGATAGGACCAGTAAACCACAGCCGCTGGCTCACCACAGCGAACAGACTTCTCAAGCTCTGGGTGTCAAAGCACGGACTTAAAGGAAAGAACCTGAAGATTCTGCACTTCATTGTGGAATTCATCATTGGAGTGTATTACCCATGTTGGTTCAACGTGAAGGTCAAGCACTCTTGGATCGAAGGGCCTAGGCACATCCTCTTTCAGCTGGACTGCCTCAAGTCCCAGAGAAAGGAGGTGCTGGATATTGTGATGCCAACTGTGAGAAGATCTGCTTGGTATGCCCACAGTGAAGTCATCCTCCAAACACTACTCTGCTCTGAGGATCAGAAGGAGAGGATTGAAGGGGTGGAGAGAATCCTGGCCATCAGGGGAGAGGGGGACCCGGACACTCAGCTGGGGGACTCCTCTGTTAGGAGCAGAAGGACACCTGACATCAATTGTGATGCTTCCAGCATCTGTGACTTGATCAGCTGGTCAGAAGGTGTGTCAGAGCCACCTCTCACCTGCTCTCTAAGCACCTCAGAGGTGAAAAACTTCATCAACACCCCCATGGAGGTGCGCAACTGGCCTTGCCACACACAAAGCATTGAGAGGGTTGTTAAAATGGTGA
>JAJOZX010000595.1:630000-875000 GCA_023014485.1 Bathynomus jamesi
CCAACTGTAACCCAAGAAGTAATGATACAACTTTAAGGTCGCCACAAATATTCCATGTGTGGTCCTTATATTTGATGAGTCTTAGCAGCAGTTTCATCGATTCATAAGTCTCATTAAGGCCAGTGGCATGTGCTACAGGTATTGAAGGTTTTTCATTGCCGTTGTGCAGTAATACAGCTTTAAGGCTAGCTTTACTAGAGTCAATGAACAGTCTCCATTCTTTTGGATCATAGCGACAGCCAATCCCTTGCATCAGACCACTGATATCGTGGCAGAAACAAACGTTTTCTTCCTGTAAGTAAAATGATGAAAACTGCAAATGGCGATGGCGGAAATGGGAAACTTTGGTGTTTGGTTGGAGAAGATTAAATTCTTGAAGTCTTGAACCAAGCAACTCTGCCTTTTCTTTTGGTAATTCCAAATCGCGCACTCATTTAACTCCGCTTGACTTAACAAATGTGGGGAAATATTTGCATCTGGAACATATATGCCATCTTTCCCTGTTTCTATATCACTAGCAGAATCTTCAGATGAACTGCTGTCTGTTATCGTTGCTGGTGGAACTGGTGGTGGATTTGTTTCATCATGTGGTACTGGTTTCATTGCTGATTCGCAGTTTGGGTACGTGATCTTTGATTTGTTTTTCTTTGTGAAACCAGCAATCTTTGTCAAACAAAAATAACAATCATTGAAGTGATTTTTCGGCTCACGCCAAACCATGGGGACTGAGAACGGCATAGCTTTTCTTTTACCATTCATCCAAGCTATTAACATTGCATTGCACTGTGCACAGCAAATATGTGGTGCCCAGTCCCTCTGTTGGTCTCCTAACTTACAGTCAAAATAACACTTGTAGGCAAGTTTAATCTTTGTTGTTATGTTTCTACGTTGTGGCTTAGGTGTATATTGTCCACAGACAAAGCAGAAGTTGTCTGGGTGATTTACACAAGCACGTCTATTTGATGCCATTTTGAATTACCATACAATATCTGAAAAAACGTAGAAAGTAATTATTACGATGTGCAAAATAAAAAGAAATACACACCGTAGTACAAAACAAATGCTATAAAAACACACAAGTCACCACAACCTGTCACTTGCTCATCAGCAGAGAGCTTCAACAACCGTTCTGCTTGACTGTCACGTAGCGACTGACCGTTGGGCCGTTGCCCGTTACTATGCTCTTGACTCAGTGTTGCCAACTCGGGCTAAATTTTATTTATCAAAATTGTTCGAATTTGTATATAGTTGGCAAAAAAAATTGCTTTAACCTTGAAAAGCAAGTTTCATATTACTGGCATTAAGCCGATTAAAACCAAAATCTGGACGTGGTAGAAAATTTTACTAAAAGTGATTTGCATTTTACACAAAATCTAGACATGATAGAAAAAATCTAATTATAGATTTGAAATCAGCATACCGAAATTAGCTAGGAGCACCTATTTGGTCTTCTGTAACAAAATCTTTGTTGCCTAGTGATATAATTGGTGAATTGTTTCTTTTGAACTGACTTAATCATTTTTTTAGATTTAGCTTAATAATGAAACCTGATAAAATTTTGCAATATTCATTTTCTGTATACATTCTCTCTTCGTTATAAAAGATGAGGTCATGTCTTGCCTAACGTATAATTTTAACTCTTAAGCCTTCAATTTTTGCTCATATGCATGTTTAAGTGTAAAAATGCATATTTCAATTTCCATTTTCAGTTAACTCGGCAGGTCATGATAACATCAGATCTGTCAATATGCGGTTTAAGATAAAAAATATGGCTTCATCTTCAAATATCTTGCTATCTGTTTAGACGTTGCTACAGCTAAAATATTTACCTTATCTTCAAATATTTTGCAAAAATAATGCAACCTACAGAGAACAAAAACTAAACAAGTCAACATAAAATAATAATGATGTCGACAAAATTTGGGTATATAAACCCATGTAAATGCAAAAAACTTCACTTTTTTCTACGTGAAGGTCAAAATATGAAAATAAAAACCCACGCTAATAGACAGAGTTTATTTCCTCGACAGTTTCGACGCCCACTGGCATCCTCCTCGGGTGGATTCGTGTTTCTGTATCCACCCGAGGAGGACGCCAGTGGGCGTCGAAACTGTCGTGGAAATAAACTCTGTCTATTAGAGTGGGTTTTTATTTTCAAACCCATGTAAATTTTCAAATTGTTATTCTGATTATTCTGATTGACTGATCTAACTTAGAGGCTGAGCATTACTTGTAACATTTTAGCAGTAAAACTACAGTAAGAAAGATATCTTTGTCTTCTCCTTCGAGCCTTGCTCTCTTCAGAGAACTTAGTCTTAAATAGAGAAAAATAATTTCCCGATACGTTAAAAGAAGAATCGGGGAACCTTCAGAGAATTTAGTCAGCTCCACAGAATCCTCCGATCCACTACAAGAAGAAATCGGAGAGTAGTATAGAAGAAAACTACTGCGATTCCCTACATGGTACCAGCTACTCCAGAGTAACAAATCCGTTGCTGCCACCTAACCAGAACTACCGTCAACTTC
This sequence comes from Bathynomus jamesi, assembly GCA_023014485.1. Classification (NCBI taxonomy): domain Eukaryota; kingdom Metazoa; phylum Arthropoda; class Malacostraca; order Isopoda; family Cirolanidae; genus Bathynomus; species Bathynomus jamesi. The sequence continues at coordinate 632,527 of JAJOZX010000595.1, forward strand.
GGCCATAGACGGAGGGGTTAATATATATATATATATATATACACACACACACACACATATATATATATATATATATATATATATATATATATATATATAATATATATAGTTTCTGTGTGTGTATGATGCATGATACTACAAATAGGCTTTCAAGTGATGATGAAATGAAATGATGAAGAATGTTGATGATGATAACAGTCCGTAAGAACTAAATTAATTTTAATTCACTATTTCTATACAAAAACAAGCAACGAGTAACATTCGGAACCCCTATTTCCCCGCCTGGAGAAAGGTGGACACGAACCCAGAGATTCACCTGAGTCAGAGCAAATACAGAGGAAGAAGCCCGACCAACTCAAATGACGATAGCGGTAGTGAAAGTCGAACCCAGCATTTTCAGGGTCATAGTCGAATCTTCAAACAACCGAACCACGGGATGTCTCTGTATTGAAAACTACTAAATGAATTTTGAGTGCCACTTGATGGTTAGTCTTGTGCTTCAAACGCGAGTTGATAAAATAAAACTTCATTTGTAATTTTATTGTTTTCAACAACCAAAAGATTCCTTTTAATTTTAGCAAAAAAATTAATAATCAGAATAAGCTTTTTGGTTGGAATTGAAATAAAAAGCAAACATCAACAGCTATAGACAGTTTAAATTTCATTAACTTTCACAACCTTAAACTAAAGCTATGTGAAATTGTTTGCTTATAAATTCAATTCGTCTCTCATAAGAAAATATGTGTGTGTGTGTGTGTGTGTGTGTGTGTGTGTGTGTTCGAAGCAAAATGATGTTGTTACTATGTGCTAAGAATAGATTAAATGTAGTTTATCCCTTTATTATTGATACTTCCCATCTCGTATATATCATAATTTAAGTGGTTAATTAATAACACCGTACTGATGCCAACGCCATTAGCGAGTTATTCCGCGTGTTTATATAATATTTTCTTATTCATGCATGAATTATGTAAGGATGACACATGAAATGCGTATATCAACGCTACAAAATATTTAATATAACGATAATAAAAGTTTATGAACAATAGAAAAAAATATACCTACAAAAACTACAAAAAGAATCTATTTAACAATACACAAAGAATATTATCAAAATAAACTAAAAAGTAAACCCTTATTTTAATGATCATATTTCATTTTTGCTTTGTGACCATTTTTCTTAATCTCCTTTTGTCATAATTTCTTACTTCTGCCTTTAAGATCAAAGAAACCCTTTTGTGAAAGTGAAAATGATGAAGCGAATGTTTTCAACGAATGAAGCACGGAGTTGAAAAAATGAGAAGCAAAGAAATAAAGTAGACAAAGTATGAACAGGAATAAAGAGGAGAAGATTATATGATATATATATATATATATATAACACCACAATCAGTCAGAGTAAACGAATATAACTATAATATATAAATGTAATATATAAATATAATTACTAGATAGGGCATTACTGGATAGGGGGAAAAGTATGTGTATATATACACATATATACAATATATAAGAATAAAAAGTGTATATATATATATATACAGTATATAAGAATAAAAACTGTCAAAACGTCAACAATAGAAATCCAGTAAAAAGTGTCTTGGGGCCGTTGAAAAATGTTAACGGATATCTAGTTTCTGAAAACAAGGAAATGGCTACGTTGCTAAATGAATTCTTTACGTCAGTTTTTACTATAGAAGATGTAACGAATATCCCTACGGTCATAGACATAATACCCTTTGATAATGGTAATATTTTGGATAATATTGTGGTTAGTGAAGGGGAGGTAATGCGCTATATTGATAAAATGAAAACGCGTAAATCAACGGGGCCGGATTCCATATATCCCATACAACTAAAAGAATTAAAAGATAGCATTGTTGTGCCGCTAACAAAGATTTTTATGCGTCTATTTCTGAGGGGTGCGTACCAGATAATTTCAAGTTAGCAAACGTAACACCTATCTTTAAGAAAGGCGATAAAGGTGCGACGGGAAATTATTGGCCAATCAGTTTAACGTCTGTTGTAGGTAAGCTACTGGAATCAATAATTAGGGATCGTACAGTCGAACACTTAGAATTGCATAACTTAGAAATACTCAGCACGGTTTTAGTCGAAACAAATCTTGCTTAACTAATCTTTTAGAATTTTTTCAAAGCGTGGTTGACGTTTACGATAGTCATCGGGCGGTGGATGTAGTGTATTTAGATTTTCAAAAAGCGTTTGACACCGTACCGCACAAAACACTCATTGAGAAAACTAAGGCTCATGGAATCAGGGGTGTAGTAATAAATTGGATAGAAGAGTGGTTGCGAGGTAGGAAACAGAGGGTGGTCGTTGATGGAGCGGAGTCGTGTTGGGCTAATGTAGCGAGTGGCGTTCCTCAGGGTTCTGTATTGGGCCCCTTGCTTTTTCTTATATATATTAACGATTTAGATATCGGCCTAGTCATTACAGTTTCAAAGTTTGCGGATGAAACGAAGCTGGGTGTTAGGGGGATTAATGATGAAGATAGAGGTAAAATCAAGAATGATATGAATAAAATCGTGGATTGGTCAATAACATGGCAAATGAGATTTAACGTCGATAAGTGCAAAATTTTGCATATATGTTCGCGTAACGGTAATTCTGCGTATAGAATGTCAGGGAAAGAGTTGACAAGCGTAGAGCAGGAAAAAGATTTAGGAGTTATAATCACTGGTGATTTAAACGGAGCGAAACAAAGTACAGCAGCGGTCAATAAAGCGAACAAAGTGTTAGGGTTTATAGCTCAGAATTTTGAGTACAAATCGCGCGATATTAGAGTTCCTCTTCCAATTTTGGAATCCGCATATGCGCAAAGATATAGACAAAATCGAAAGAGTTCAAAGACGAGCAACTAAGATGATTCCGTCGCTTAGGTCAAAGTCGTACGAGGATAGGCTTAAAGAGTTAAAATTAACTACACTCGAGACAAGGAGGCTAAAGGGTGATCTAATCCAGGTTTTCAAAATTATGAATGGGTTCGATAACGTAGATAGAGATAGCTTTTTCGAAATATCTCAATATAATAGGACTAGAAATAACGGGTGTAAGTTGACAAGTAGAAGGTTCGAGACAGCAGTTGCCAAAAACTTTTTTACGCATAGAATAGTAAACAACTGGAATAGTTTGCTGGTAGAAGTAATTAGTAGCACGTCTATAAACATGTTTAAAAATCGATTAGACGCATATGTTGATAGATTGCGTATAGTTTAAGGTAGTAAAATTAAGGGTGCATAAGATAGATTTTGATTCTCTTTTCATTAAAGATCACAATAACCAGACTAGAAGTCATAGTATGAAATTATTTAAGCCAAGATGTAGAACAAATTTAAGAAAATATAGTTTTGAAAATGAAAATGAAAATGAAAATGAAAAGGTTTATTGGCAGACTATAGTCCATATGACACATATTATTAATACAATGACTGTTCATATACTAAGGATAGAAATATACACAATTGATTAGAATTAATACTGCACTGTCGAAGTTAAGTGGAACTACAGACAGACGTTTTCGTACCAAGAAGTCCATAGCTTAGAGGATAAATGGCAGAACTCATGGATAGCTTGGATGATCGGGTTGGTTGATTTTTTAATTCTTTGCATTAGACTGTGTTGAGCACGTCTTGTTACCTCTGGGAAGCTCGGGACATTGCGGATAGCAAACATTTGCGAAGCTGAGCATCTCGGGGGTAATTTATGTAAGAGTCTAAAAGACCTGTTGTACAGCAAATTTAGGGTTCTGCCAGAACCTTTTTTATAATTCACCCAGAGTTGCTGACCGTATATATTACTGCAGAAAGTACGAAAGAGTGTGTCTTTAGCTTCACTTGTACAGAAACGAAAGTTCCTTATGGTCATATTCGCTTTAGCACACAGGCTTCGCGATTGTTTCCTTATATCCGAGTCATCACTCAAGGAGCTGGTAATAGTTTGACACAAATACTTAAACTCTTGTACTTCCTCAATTACTTCACCATTCATTTTAAACCTTATATCAGCTGGCTGATTACAGCTTTTAAGATGAAATTGCATAACCTTAGTTTTTGTAACATTAAAAAGAATATCATGTTTCTGCGAATACACTTCGCAGACATTTAGAAGCCGATCCAGACCTTTAACAGAGGGACTTATTAACACCATATCATCGGCATAAACTAAGTTATTTATCCTTGTGTTATCTATACAACATCCTACTGTTGCCTCATTAAGTGAAGCAATTAATCCGTCAATATACACATTAAACAGCATAGGGGAGAGCAAGGAGCCTTGTCTCACCCCGCAAGAGGAGCCAAAACACTCGGATAGTACATTGCCCCACCTAACAGTGAAAGATTGGTAGGAATACCAAAATTTAAATAAATTTAATATGCACATGGGAACCTTCCTGTCTTCTAGTTTTGCAAATAAAATATTGTGGTTCACCCTATCATATGCCTTACTTATATCAAGGAAACAGCTATAAATGGTTGAATTACTGTCAATGTATTTATATATTGTTTCTTTAAGTACATAGATACACAGGTCAGTTGAGTGGGACCTTTTAAAACCAAACTGATTAGATGTCCATAGGAAATCATTTAATCGGAGTAACAAGAGTTTTTCTAGTAGTTTCGAGAAGCAGGAAGCGACAGCAATAGGCCTGTAATTATTGCTGGACAGAATGTCTCCGTACTTAGTTTTGACCAGGGGCAAGATATATACCCTCATGAACTCTGCAGGGATATAGCTATGAGCAAGCATGGCTGATAGGAGCAATGATATATGCAGACATACTACGTCATTTGCATATTTTAAGTGCTCATTCGATAAGTCATCTACCCCTTACGCAGAACCAGTCTTTAACTCTTTAATTAACCTCTTTACTTCAGAAAATGATATCAAAATATTTTCCCTTGTCCCTCCCACAATCGTTTCGCTGCAATCTATCTTAAGATTATCCCTACTCACACTATTAAGAATGTTAGAGTAGTGGTTTTTCCACAGCTTTGCAATTTCATCCTACCCCGACACCCCATCGATTGTCGGAGGGAGGACATTTTTGACACCCGTTTGATTCTTAACAAATTTCCAAAATTTGTTATTATAGTTATTTATGCGAGCTTCACAGGCTTTTGATGCTCGAATAGACTCTTCTTCCTGTTTACATCGCCTTATGGCTGCCTTATACTGACCCCGACTTCTACACATATTTATGTATACTGGTCCTAATCTGGGTCTACCATGAAAGCACCACAAATCATAGGCATCTTTCGATTCCCTCTTCAGGGGGCAATAAAATCATTCCATCAAGGAATAACCTTAGTATGATAGTTGTAAGATTTAATCAAGGGGCTTCCTGCTTCTCTTAACAGGGATATTATCTTAGTATAATACCTATCTATGAGTTTACAGTGAGAATCGGTTGAGCAAGGATTATTACAGGCAAGGTGCAAAATTTCTAAATTATTAAAGAGGTGAAATGTTCTGTCTTTGTATTCTATTCTCTGCTGCATATTAACATTGGACCAATCGACGCGATTATTCTTACCTATTGAGTTCTTGTTAAGTCGTGTTGCGCATAAATTGGTAACGTTAATTAATATTTCTAATGGTCTATGATCAGAAAGAAGGAAATCATGCAAAATATGAACTCTAACAATTCGATCCTTTAGATTACACCATTACACATTTGAAAACTTGGCGATCGATTTTTACGAACTAGTTGGTGATTCTATATAATTTGAGTGCGCTGATCTAAAAAATATAGTTAGTTTTTCCCTATCACGTATGGTTTTCTTACTACAGGGTGTGTCATAAATCCCCCATTTATCCCCAAATGTGAACCATCTTATCGAGACCAACATTGGATTGCACATGCTAAACCATAAATTTTGTTGTTATAGACTACAGTAACGCTTACATAATAATGTAGGTAAATATATATAACAACCAGTCCCGTTCCCAGCAAAATACTCTCTCCCCTCCCATCAATGGGTGGTTAACATTTGGGGACAGATGAGGTATTACAACACCCCTTGTAGCACGAAATCTTTAGGTGATAGAGTAAAACCTAATTAAAGCAGAATTAAATAGCTCCTAGCTCTTGGACAAGCATATTGCTTGTTTATGAAAGAATAAAAAAATAACTGAAAGAAACAAAATATATTTACCTTCTTTACTTGCAAACATTTCAGGACTTATTTCAAAGCCTTAAGACTACGAAGGTAGATCTGACTAATGACGACTAAACCGGTGCTTCTTTGATGTTTTCTTATGCTGTGCGTTAGGCTGATCTCGTTGCAGACACCAGCAGTAATCCACCATCATATTTGTATGCCATCTTCCTTGATATCTTCTTTCCATGGTTTTGATGTCCTGTTGAAATCGTTCCCCTTGCTCCTCACTGACATCTCCGAGATTTTCGGGAAAACGGTCAAGATGCGAAAATAAGAAGTGAACTTTCAGGCTCATGTTGCAGCCTAAGGCGCAAAACTTTTTAAGCATATTTTCCACCAGTCTTTCATAAATTTGGCTTTTGTAGTTTCCCAAGAAGTTTTCAACAACATCTTTGAAACCAAGCCATGCTTCTTTTTCTTTATTGGTCATTGTGTTCAGGAAATGATCGTCTGTCAATAACTTTCTAATCTGAGGACCTATAAAAACACCTTCCTTTAATTTCTCGTAGCTAATCTTTGGATACTTTGAACAAATGTACTTGAAACACTCACCTTCTCTATTCAATGCTTTGACATACTGCTTCATCAAGCCTAACTTAATGTGCAAGGGTGGTAGGGGGATTTTATTTGGTTCAACTAGATGTTCATGTAAAATGTTCTTTGATCCTGGGGTAAGATTCTCTCTAGGAGGCCAAGTTTTCCTCTTCCAGTGCTGGTCACGTGCTCGACTATCCCATTCGCAGATGAAACATGGCATCTTAGTGTATCCTGATTGCTGCCCAAGTAACATGCAAAGGACTGTGAGATCCCCACACAATATCCATCTGTGATTCTGATACTGAATTTTTTCCAGAAGCAGTTTCATGTTATGATAGGTCTCTTTTAAATGAGTAGAATGGGCCACTGGGATTGATGCATATTTGTTACTGTTGTGCAGTAACACTCCTTTTAGACTGGTTTTAGAGGAATCTATAAACAACCTCCAGTCACTGGTTTGGTATTCGATGCCTAGCTTGCACACTAATCCTGTGATGTCCTTGCAAAATACCAAGGGACCATCTTCTTCGAAAAAAGGCACGAAGTCTTTCTCACGATTTCTGTACCAAGCGAAGTATGTGTCGGATGCCAATAAATTGTTCTCCTGCAATCTAGACCCCAAAAGTTCTGCAGAGTCCTTAGGCAGATTCAAATCCCTGACTAAGTCATTTAGTTCGGCTTGGGTTAATGTTTTAGGAGGATCTCGGTCAGCTGTTGGCCATTCATAAACATCATCATTGTCTGGATTTGGAGCTGAATCAGAATCTGAATTGTATTGATCCAGACTCTCGGGTGGGCGGGGAATAGGAACTTCTGGACCATGGGGTACAGGCCTTATTGCAGATGGAAGACTTGGGTATTGAAGGCTCTCTTTATTCTTTGCATTATAACCTTTAACATTGCAAGAACAGAAGTAGCAGTCGTCGGTATGGTTTCTAGGCTCGCGCCCTACCATAGGGATCCCAAATGGCAAACTTCTTTTTACCTTTGCTCCAATTCCTTAGTGCCGCAACACACGTAAGACAAACTTTGTGTGGAGCCCAACTTTTGTCTTGATATCCTAATTTAATTCCAAAATAAGCATGATAAACTCTCTTAATGAAGGTCGTTACATTTGTCCTTTGTTTTACAACAACATACCGACCACAAATATAACAAAATATGTCTGGACTATAGGTACATCCTCTAGAAGCCATTATTAAAATTTTAAAGACGTAATGTTAGAATTATCTATCTGAAAAATATGAAAAAACGAAATTAATTAAAGATAAAAAAGGTAAAAAATTACAAAACGCCCCAAAATTGTTTTGCTAATAACTTTAAAACTGTGGGTGATAGAAAAAAACTGGTAGCATTTTTTAATTCAGCGCAGCGAACTGCTTCAGAATCACAACTCAAAGTAAAGAATTCGATTTTCATGCAGACCGGTGTTATTACTAATGAGACAATGATCAATCCACCTGGTGGTACCACTCATATCGTTAACGTATGTAAAATTACCACTGGCTACCCCTAATACATCTACATCACTTATACTTAAATTGGCCGACTCGCACATGTTACCCAATTCTACAAAGAATTCCGAGTTCACATGTGCGTTAAAGTCCCCCATTATTTTACAGTGAGAATATTTGGGGTTATCTGATAATGACTTAATTTTGTACAGCAAATCAATGTATTCATCTAGATTACTGCCGTTGTTGTATGGTAAATAGCAGTTTACAATTAATATGCAATCATTGTTCACTTGTAATTCAATGCCTAACAACCTTACGTTATCGCTTGTTAAAAATCTTATATGTTTTGACAAATTTTTCCTTAATAAGAAAGCAGCACCACCAAAAGGCCTACCGTACATTAATTCATCTGACAAGTCTACTGCTGATGACGCATGGTACATAAAGTCATCATGGATGGTGGAGGGGAATTTTAGCTCTTGCTTAGGTAGCCAGTGCTCCTGCAAGAGTATCAAATCTGCACTGTCGCAGATTTTATGAACATCTACAGTTGAATTCCTCACTGACCTTACATTATATGAGACTATTTTCAACAAGTTATCCGCCATGACTGATAGAAAATTTATTATTAGTAAGATTATTATTATTATACACAGTACAACTTTCAGGCATTACCGTTAGGGCGCCTATTATTATTATTATTTTACAAGTGTTGTGGGATATAGGGAGGCAGCATCTTGGGTTAGGGGATACGCTCTGTCCTTACACACCCCATTTAAAGAGATTCCTCTGCCGAGCGGTGCCCCCCCATAGTACTGTGAGGTATTGAAAAACTCATGATCTTCACTTGCCCCACAAACACCTTTAAATGGGAAACCCATAATGGGCACACACACACATTTCTACATTACTGTACAGTGTTTACAGCCACACCTACACTTTTCCTCCTAAGTATATATATTGTAATGTATATGGTTGTAAATTGTGACTTGGTCCGCAATTGATATGGACCGTGACTTATTTTTGGTTGGCAACTTACTGGTATTGATGGATTCCGTAATGAAATTGACTGGATTCTTTGGATCTGATATATTTGCATGTCGGTTATAAATAGATATAGAGTGTAACATATTTGTGGATAGTAGTCTATTATGATTTGATCCTCTGGATCGAGAGATTCTATCTTTAGTTTTAAATTGATAATTAATTAGTTTTAAATTGATAATTATTTAGTTTTGTAAAAATTGGTTGTGCCAATGTACAGGCAGTTTTTACATAGTGGAGCACCTCGATGGGCCGAAGTGGCCCCTAGTGTGCCCACTATAAAAATTTCTTATGTTCTTCGTGGTTCGGAACCCACGTAAAATTGTAGGTCCACTCCGCCACCACGGAGGACATGCACAATACACAATTACGAACACAGTTAGGTAGACCAGCCATGAATGGATCCTAGGGTCTTTGTTGGTCTGAAACATAACATTATAACATTATAACATATATATATATATATATATATATATATATAATATACACACAACAAGAAGTTGGTGAAGGACAAAGATTTATAGCACCAGTTGCGGATGAAGAAAAATGGAATAGGAAAATGCTTCTCAGGTGCGGATGCGAAAGGAAAAGTATGGACGATATGAAGGTAATGCAAAGATATGAGACATTCAAATGCAGATAGCTCGAACTTTTTAAAATAGAAAAGTACACACACACAATGCTGAGAGAGAGAGAGAGAGAGAGAGAGAGAGGAGAGAGAGAGAGAGAGAGAACGTGGAAAGGTATCTTTTGAACAAAAGTTATGTAAATAACATCACCTTTTTTAATAGTGTTAAAATTCCTGCTATGAATATATAGAAAAAATACATATATTTATCATGACAAGTAGAGCATTTCATCACATTTATGCGTGAAACACCCCCAACTATTCATCGTGTGAAACATTCCACATTCTCAATTCTTTATCTTTCTACACGTACCATTCAACTGGTGGAGATTAAAACATTTATTACAGAAAAACACGTTTACATTCGTTACAATCTCTCTTCTCAGCTCCTGCCACACGGCTTTCGCAACTAGGGCTTTTACACTTGGCGCATACCATATGACATTCCTTACAATGTTTTAGCAAATTATCCGTAAGCTCAAAACATCCTTTACACAAATCACAACTTTTGTCAAAACAAGCGTAAAGTGATCTGTTATGCCTAATAAGAAGGTAGGTTGTTCCTACCAAACCTAAAATAAGTAAAGGCCTTGTACGATCTGTCACACGACACTTAAAACATACGTTGTTCTACCTTGTTCATCCAAACCAAATACAACTATTCATATTTGCATCTCTTTACCAACTCTTCAGGACCCATATTCCAGTCAAAATTAGGTCTACAGTCCCTAGCCAGTTTTTCCGCACGATCTATAACTGCTTCGAGCCGGAAACTTCTTGATGCTCAGTTTAGTACAGCAAACATATGCACTAGAATCACAGCCATAAAGCCGCAATCGCGACCAGTTTGTATGTGTTCTATAAATGTGGTCGGAGTTAAAATTTAAGGTATATGGTTTAGTGTCATGCCCCTCAACACGAAATGCGTGGTAAATATCGACCATGAAATTCTCCGGGTTGAATTTTGATCCACTTTGCTTCGGATTTTCAATACGTGCGACGATGTAGTCAGTATCCTCTGCCATTAGGCTCCTTTTAAATATTACTATTCAAAACAGGTCGCCGTCCTCATCATTAGATTCGAATCCAAGTGCCAACCTCATTACGTTGAAGGGCGTATGCCACAATGCGCCAAACTACATTACGACGTCCTTGTTCGAAACCATCAGCATAAGCAACCCGTGGATTAACCGTAACTTTATATCTGTTCCTAAGCAGTAAGGGTGTGTTACTCACATTGTGTAACAGTTTGATTGATAAGCCACCGTCTGAAAGACGAGTTCTTTGTTGCTATTTATGCTGTGTGGGATGTAAATGGATCAAAAGAGGACGATGAAGAAGAAACTGGGCCTTGGGGTGGTGCATAGGATGACGATGGTTGTGGTGACGCGGGGTCGTTTAAATTCTCTGTCGTTTGGGGTTTTCGTGACCAGAGATGGGCAGTAATGTATTTAACATTACTCAAATGCATATTTAAATGCAATTTGTATTTAAATACTGTATTTATAAATAAATATATTTCAAATACATTTTCAATTACATTTTTTTGAAAGATGGCGTGGGACCACGTCGTGGGCGATAACAAAGGATTCTTACCACATGACACAACATTCTCAATACATACATACTTTTCCGAGTGGTAAATTAGCTTACTACTGTTGCATTTATATTTACACTGGGTTTGTTCATTCACCTAGGAGAGGAAGATTGTCTGACACACTACTTAAGAACTTAGTCCTAATGAATTCAAATATGGAGATTGCGCTCGTCCGTCCATCCATTCATCTTACGTATTTACTTATGGTTGCCTGCTCTGAGTGTTGTGTTATTGATAATTACCAGTGCTTTAGCTATAGTTATGGCTAATTCCTTCAGTACTCGGGGGTGTACAGCATCAGGGCCAGGCAGGGCCGCCCCTAGGCGTTAGGCAAGTCAGGTAACGCCTGAGGACAGCATAATCTAGGGGCGGCACAAAATTAGCAAACATATTTTCTTTTGTTCAAATTTTACAGTTTTCTATATTAGATGTTTTTAATTATACTTTTTTTATTGTCAGATTGTTTATATTTTGTTTTCGAACATTTTTTCTATTGTTTATGTTATATTTCCAAAAAGTCATTAATCCTTGAAATGCCTTTATCTGCGAATTCTGAATATTAGCTAATGATATATGGATTTTGGGAAGTTTTTGAATTATGGACCTTTTCTGGGCTCTCATATACGATTGGTTGAAATTTAGGATACACTCAGAGCATCCATAAATGAACAATAGCAGACGATTTCTTGATTTTCTTCTTGGTATATAAGGTCTTGTTTTTGAAACAGATGGTTAGCTTTTCGGTGATTGCAAGTGGAATAGTTATTTTGACATTCTTGGGAGGTGCAGTGTACTTATATTGTATCATATATAGTGTAAATCTACCTAAAAAGAGTCCTGTATTTCAAGAAGCCAAGGAAGAATCTGTTTAAGTTAAAAATAAAAGTCTCTGAGAAAAACATTGGTCAAAAAAACTTTTATACTGTGTTGTTTTGAAATTATATTCGATGTTACTGTTGTATTGAACATATTGGGCGACTTTTGTATAATGGGACTCATTCAACATATAGTTTATCTGTTTTGTTTGCAAAAATGTAGCCTACAGTTTTCATTTTTGTCATACCGGATTTTTCTAAGTGAAAATTTTTTACCACTTGAAAATGCGCTTCATCTCACTTCACAATCGATGTTCAGATCGAGAAACAAATAATTCATTTTCCAAGTGTGCTAAAAAGCGCGTGAGGTTTCAATTTGTTCAGCGTCTTGCAATTTATTGATATTTCTTTAAGTATACTTCTTTAAGTATACTTTTCATGCGCAAAGTAGGAATTTAGCCATTTCATCTCTATTTTAGTTATATTATTTTTTATTTAAATTAAAAATTAATTTATTTAATTTTTGAATATTTATTTTATTTTATTTAAATTTTAAATAAAAAACATGAGTCAGTATAAAATAAAAAAAAATTATACAAATTTTTAGTCGTTAGCGAGGTTAATTTAAAAAAATATAAAATATATGTAGTTTAAATTTGAACATTTTATGTTGTAAAATATCATAAATTAATAATAGTGATATTGTTAAAGATATTGTTAAACATTTTGCAGCAAAAAAAGCAAGAAAAGTAGATTTTTAACTGTTTTTATAGATATTTTATTTCGCATTAGTAAAAAAATAAAATTATAATAACGTTGTTTTTTTTTATTTACTTCTATACAAGGAGCGGCATTTTATTTTTTTGCCTGAGGGCGGGAGATCTCCTAGGAACGGATCTGGGGCCAGGAGACTTCTTTTATTTTTTATTTATCTAGTTTCTTGATGATCATCTCTTCAGTTATTAGAAAAGAATTTGGTACTTGTAGGTTATCTCCCCCCCCCCCCCACACCACCAATTTTGACAGAATATTTTCGTTAAAACTAACGAAACTATCACGACTTAACCTAACCAATTATCAAGGGCGTACAGTTGATCTATTATTAATTATAACAGTTTGTTTCTGGAATAGTATTTACTATTTACTCATAGATTAACTGTACGCCCTTGATAAATGGTTAGGGTAAGTCGTGATATTTTCGTTAGTTTTAACGAAAATATTCTGTCAAAATTGGCGCGGGGGAGATAACCTACAAGTACCAAGAATTTTTAGTACTTGCCTGTTATCCCGGACCCCAGTCTTTTTGCCAGTTGCCAGACTTCAATTTCGACACAGAATATATTCGTTAAAACTAACGAAAATATCACGACTTAACCTAACCAATTATCAAGGGCGTACAGTTTACCTAACTGAACATTCAATTAACCCAATTAGTTAGTAAGGTTAGGTTAAGTCGTGATATGTTCGTTAGTTTTAACGAAAATATCCTGTCAAAATTGAAGTCTTACAACTGGAAAAAAGTCTGGGGTCCGGGATAACAGGAAAGTATCGAATTTTTTATTATTTATTAAAAAATTGCACTTTTGGAGTAACAGATCATCAATAAAATGTTGTTCTATTTGTAACTTTTATTTTGTAAAAATAATAATAATAATAATGCAGATCATATCGTATACATACCTACATAATTTGCGTTAGTCTGACCAAAGACTGAATAGGCTCAGCGTATTTAACTATTGTAATTATGTATCCTACGCATCACTAGTTATTAAAAAAAAAACTGTGTTAGCAGCTTACATAATATTTTAATAATTAGGCCTAGTTACAAGCCACTAGGCTATGCATTAGTACGTAATCATGTCTTGTCACGATTGTGTAAATTAACATAATCTAATATAATGTATTTGGAAATGTATTTAAATACATTTTCATAATAATGTATGGACCTTTTCCAGTTTGTGTACCGTTTTTCAATATAATTTATTTTTGAGAATATTTTTGTTAAAACTAACGAAAATATCACGACTTAACCTAACCAATTATCAAGGGCGTACAGTTGATCTATTATTAATTATAACATTGTTTGTTTCTGGAATAGTATTTACTATTTACTAATAGATCAACTGTACGCTCTTGATAATTGGTTAGGTTAAGTCGTGATATTTTCGTTAGTTTTAACAAAAATATTCTCAAAAATAAATTATATTGAAAAACGGTACACAAACTGGAAAAGGTCCTAATGTATTTAGTATTTAATTACATTCCTTTTAGGTGTTATGTATCTTGCATTTACAATCCTCGCCAGTATTTAGTATTTCGTATTTAAATACACTCAAAAGTATTTACGCCCATCTCTTTTCGTGACGAACAGGCCAGTACTGTTGGTGGTAATATTGTGTCCTTAGAACTGTGCAAGGTATCGAGTCTTGCTCGTTGTTTGGGTATACCTGATGTGGAAGGCTTTACAAAGTCCTCCAACTTTGGTCGTTTAACTCGTGGAGGTTGATGGTTCCTCGAGTCCGTGTTTCATCAGCAGAGCCGGAGGGATCCACATCATTCCTACAGTCCCATCCTCCACCAACGACCGTTGAAGTTGTAGCTTCCTGTGAGGTGAGGGGAGCGCCTTCAGAGTCCTCAGCAAGTTCTACAACTTCTACAAGTTCTTGCCGATTGAAGTTTCCATTCATCGTTCTGGAAAAGGAGAACAAGAGAAACATAGTAAATATAAGGATTAAGTTTTAAAAAATCTTTATATTTGATAAAAGCATCGCTTAATTAAGATCGTGTCATACAAAAGATGGAGTCTCTAGAAAGGGTGTAGTGAAACTGTGTTTATGGTTAAAGTTATTAAAGATAAGTGCATTGTTCTCAGAACCCGTACACACACCGTTATATAGAGCTATTCAGCCAACCAGTCCATTTTTGATGATTACAAAGATGTCTTATTCCATAAAGGGAGTTATGATGTCGCTGCTTTAAAGAATGACAAATACGGTGATTGTGAGTGATGATATTACGTTAGAAATTAATAAAATGATTGCTGAGATGTCTACAGTATTCTCCCACCATCTTAAAATAAGCTTGTTCTTCATCAACCAAAACCTATTTTCTAAGAACAAGTTATGCGGGATGTATCTTGAAACACGCAGTATCTTATCTTGTTCGTTCAACGTCGGGACGTATCGCAAATGTTTTCGGGTCAGCCAAAGGCATTTTGGGAAGTTTATAAAGAAGCAACGAGTTATCGATACCCGTATTTTCTCTGTGATCTTCACCCACGTAACACTTCTAGTGTACTTCTAAGAACAGACATATTTCCCAACTAGGTTGATATATATAGCATTTAATGCTATCCCACGCTTCCCTCTCATAAACAAAATACTGAACACAAACATGCACAATAACACCAAAAGGTGGCTGAGTAACTATCTTTCAGGAAGATACTCACATGTCACATTTAATGGCTAGTTATTCAAAAACAAGCTTTTTCCGAACGGGTCCCTGATGGCTCTGTTCTCTCACCAACACTGTTGAACTTATACATGCATGACATTCCAACACCCATAGATAAGAAGCTTACCTTATCATCATATGCAGATGACATCACTCTAACATCCACCCACAACATCATCGACACAGCTACAAATAACCTACAAACATACATAAACAGTATACAAGACTGGCTCACACACAATAGACTCAAAGCAGCGCCCACAAAATCAACCATCACCTTGCTAACAAGCAACGCAAAAGAACACCAGATAACTCCGCAGATTACACTGAACAACACCAACATTCCACACACTTACAGGACCAAAATACTTGAGGTCACAGACAACACATAATTATCTTTTGCAAACCACATTCAGGACATTGAAAACTTGACACGCTTAGGGTAATAACAGGCACAAACTTTGGACACCAGCAGGAAACAATATCACTCATATACAAACAATATATTCGCTCATTTATGGACTATGCTAGCCCATGCTGGGCACCCATTATCTCAAACGGTGCTAGGACAGTTCGCTACCGGACAGTTCGCTACCGGACAGTTCGCTACCGGACAGTTCGCTACCGGACAGTTCGCTACCGGACAGTTCGCTACTAGGTCTATTCGTTAGTAGGTCGCTTCGCTACCATATTCAAAAAAGTTTGTTAGTTGGTCACGCCACGTGGTATAAAATAAACATTAACAAATATGTTTTATGGGACCTAGTATGTTTCATGGACTGCTCTCGATTTTCCTACAAAGTTGCAAGCAAGGGCAGTCGATGACCCTGATTTTGTTTCTGCAATCGGTTTTTTTGAGAAACCTAAACTAACCTAACCTAACCTAACCTGACCTAACCTAACCTAGAAAAATGTATACTAGAAAAATGTATTTTTGACTAAAAAAGTGCATAACTTAACATGTTATTACATTATCATTTGTATAATTTAGGTCTCGGGGGTACGGGGGCGGAACCCCCGTAAAGATCACGCATCACAAAGTGAACCCTATACCGATCAATTCGTGATGCGTGATCTTTACGGGGGCTCCGCCCCCGTACCCCCAAGACCTAAATTATAGACATGATAATGTAATAACATGTTAAGTTGTAATAACATATTAAGTTATGCACTTTTTTAGTCAAAAATACATTTTTCTAGTATACATTTTTCTAAGTTAGGTTAGGTCAGGTTAGGTTAGGTTACGTTTCTCAAAAAAACCGATTGCAGAAACAAAATCAGTGTCATCGACTGCCCTTCTTTGTAATTTTGTAGGAAAATCGAGAGCAGTCCATGAAACATACTAGTCCCGTTTTATGTCTTAATAAACATCAACAAATGTACCTCAGTTTATTTACCTATGTAAATATTAACACAGCTTTATGTATAAAATAATATAACAATGATTTTAACCTTTAATGGTAGCGAAGTGACCTAGTAACGAACAGACCTAGTAGCGAAATGTCCAGTAGCGAAATGTCCAGTAGTGAACTGCCCGGTAGCGAACTGTCCAGTAGCGAACTGTCCGGCCACCATCTCAAACACACACATAAACACCTTACAGACAATACAAAACAACGCACTTCGTATCATTACAGGATGTACTCAAACAACACCAATAGAACACCTGCACACAGAAACAAAACTACTGAAAGTTAGGGAACATTTAGACATGAGGGGAACACAATTCATGGCAGCAGCGACAACTAACCCACAACACCCTTGCCACTACATCTACAATCATGCACCAACACCTCGCACCATTAAGGTAACACCAGAGAGACATTATAACCAAATACTCCATTCCATACCACGCCCCACAGACATCACACATTACAGAAAACACACACACACACACACACACACACACACACACACACACACACCTAATCCACAAAGCACTGACACGACTTGGTCCGAATGCGGTCCTAGGAGCGAAGCCGCCACCTATTGACAGGTCAGAGACCAGCCTGAGCAGATCGGATCGAGTTAACTTAGCACGATTCCGATGTGGACATCACCCCAACTTACAGACATTTTAACACACACTAGACAACTCCAAAGACGACACCTGCCACCTGTGCCAGGTCACACCACAAACAATTGAACACATTATGACAGACTGTACCGCTCTAGTACAACATAGAACAGAACACAACATCACTAGTGCGCTGAACCTCTGGTCCACTCCGGAGAGGGCGATCGGTTACCTGCATGCCGCCGGCTTGCTCGATCAGGGTGGGCTGATCGGCTAACCAACAACAACAACTAGGTTGAAACAATATATATACAAGAATGACCATACGTGTAAAGAAATAGCTCAAGTTTATAAAATCATTTCCTCGGTTACCTCCTACTCTTCAGTGACTTTTTGTAAAAAACTTCCACCCTGACTTTTTAAAATGTATCTCTGAAGTCTTTCTCAATGTTATAAAATGCAATGTCTCAATGACTGCGTCGCAGAAGGGTCGTTTACGTCGTTAAAAGAATATAATACGAGAATCGCTCGTAAAAGACATGCTGCATCAAAGAAAACATGTCTTCTTGTACAAAAAAGTGGATCATTCCTGCCTGTCCTATTTTTAGTTTTAGGACCTTTATTATCTAGTTTTATATAATGAATAAGGTAGTATTACCTCACGAGGTGTACGCTTCGCTACAAAATACAAAAAATCAAGAAACATCTCTGGACCGCAGTAAAACAGACTTAAAAGAATGGAGAGAAAATTGCTGAATATATTAAATAAACAAATACATCATGATGAGAAGAGAATTTTATACCAAGAAGCTCTTTGGAAATTTCTTCAAGACTATGAGCACTATAAGAAACCTGTAGAGCTACCTGCAGTTATAAAACCTGATAACGACACTGAATATGTTGAGATTAGAGGCACATAACCCAAAGACAGTGGTGAGAACCCCCATCACCTCGAGCACGTGTTAAAAAAATAGTTTTCCCAATACATTAAGGAATAAAGGGCTAAGTTTTTTAATCTCTTGAGTGGTGATCCAGTTATACAGTGGTTATAGTTAACGCCAAAAAGAAAAGACAAATCCCGTAACTTCGTTAACACAGGATGGAATTTCCTATAGTGATCCCAAAGACATGGCCAGTTTATTAAACAATTTCTTTTGAAAAATTGGAACAATACGGCAGCTGCCGTTCCAGAATCAGACAGTCACTACCAACAATATATGCCACAACCCACACCAAATACTTTCTTCTTTGAGCCAATTCTGCCGAACGAAACATCAGCTACATTAAAAAACTTTAAAAATAAAAGTGCTAATATCAGTTTAATTCCAGTGAAAATATAAAAACTAATATCAAATGATATATATATAAACCCCACTCACGAGACTTATGAATGAGTCAATAGTACAAGGTGTATTCCCTGATCATCTGAAGATAGACAGGGTTTGCCCCGTATTCAAATCAGGCAGCCCTGATTCTCCATCTAATTACCGATGAATCTCTGTCTTACCAACTCTGAGTAAAATATTTGAAAGAATCATATGCAATGGACTATTCAGATTCTTAGCTAAATACGACATCCTAACAAAAACACAATTTGGGTTTAGAAAAGGCCACGCCACAGTAGACGCCATTAACATGCTATTCGGAAATATCCATAAAAATCTAAACTACAAAAAACACACAATCTTAGTTTCCCTTGACCTGTCGAAAGCCTTTGATATGCTCTCACATAATATCTTACTAGACAAATTAAACACATCTGCATAAGGGAAACTATGCTAAATTGGTTTAAGTCATATCTATCTAATCGTCACCAGTATGGTAAAGTAAATGACATTTCATCAGAATATGCTATATTGGAAAGTGGGGGTCCACAAAGATCAATCCTTGGATCCTTACTCTTCTTAATATATGTAAATGATTTCTATCGATCAACAACATTAGACTGTATTCAATATGCAGATGATACAACACTCACTTCTACACACCACAATATCATTTACCTAATGAACGAAACGAACAAGCAATTAAATCATGTCTATAAATGGATGTGTGCAAATAAGCTTTTACTAAACTTAACAAAATCATCATATATGATTGTAACTAAAAAAACTGCAATCGTGCACACACCATTAATAATTGAAAACATTCCTCTTGCAAAAGTAAATGAAGTTAAAGTTCTTGGCATCAAGTTAAATAAAAAAATAAATTTCAAAAGCCGCGTACAACATATCAAATCAAATATGTCTAGATATAATGTTTAAACTAAAAAAAAACCAAGTCCTCAAAATACCCTCTTCACACAGTATTGCTCATTTATTCATCCACACTTGCAATATGGAATCACAGCATGGGGTAGTACAAGGAATTATATACTATATCCACTAGAAGTAATCCACAAAAAATGTTTACGAACTCTCTCCAATGTTCAGAAACTTAAATATTCTAAATACTGCCGGTATCAGTATGTACAGAGTTGCTAATAATAGAAACTATACATACTTCGGCCATTCACAAGGCGATTACCCCCCATCGGATGAACCATAATCATAATACAAGTCTTCCCAATGATTTCGCACATAAACCAAATTATTCCATGCAAATTGCAGGAAATGCTCTCTCCTACAAAGGGGCAGATATTTGGAATGCAATAGCCATAAACATCAGAGAAGCACCATTACTAATTTCGTTTCGTAACTCACTAAAGAAACACTTCATAAACTCCTACTAATGGGTGCAATCATAAACCATATAAATTAGATGATAAAAGTTTCCAATATCTTACGCCATAGTTATAATATACCTCACTCATCTGCATCTTTGTAACTTTAAGATTGTATCATGATTTGTATTGTTCACCATTTTTCTTTTGTATTACTTCTAATATTATTTCTATTATCATTTTCTATTACTTCAAAGATTATTTCAATTTCCATTTGTAATGACAGAGTTAACTAAATGCAACATTATTTTATTTTCCACAAATTCTATTAATATTTGACATTTTCCTATGTAAAAATAGAAATGAATCTCAAAGACTTTTGCCTGAAAAGCTCTCGTGCTTTCCAACGGTATATTCAGATAAGAATACCATAATTAAACTACAAAAATTAAACGTTAATCCCAACATTGTGTAAACCAGTATGGATGTAATGTATATCTTATGTAATGTGTTCTTTCTGAAGAAAGATTATTATTATTAATTATTATTAACGCAGGTGAAATTATTGCTGATGGTTCGACGGTACCGGATTCAAACATTATTGACATCATCCATGGTTTGTTGAGAAAATGGGAAAGACCGCCCCGACCAGGTTGGGGTCATATTAAAACAAGGTTACAGCAAATGAACATTCCAAAAATATTGATTGATAATAAAAATAGAATAAAAGCTCTGGAACAACCAACTCAAACACCAAACCAGAGTACCCCTCCAAGGTGCACCCAAATTAGGACCTTTGAAAAAGAGGGGACTCGTCATCAACACTCGGCCCTATCAACGCACTTCTAAAGTACGTAATTGGCTAATGTATTAAAGAATCATTATTACGATATTTCTAACCCTGTATCTTACGGAAGGATTGAGAAAATCAACCTATACTGAAGAAATGAAGAAAAAAGATGTTGACAATTTTTTGCATGAGCAGGATATTTATACACTTCATAAGCCTGTACAATAGAGTGTGCCACTTTTAATAAAAGTTTGAAATTTTGAGGTGCAATATTCTCATGTAGTGATCCCTGCTACTTTATTGGTGAATATGAAGTTTTAACCCATTCTGAAAATATTTGACCCGGGATCGGGGCCATTGAAATTTTGACCCCAGCCTGTGACGACATCAGACCAATTTTTCATATGTATTTGGCCATAAAATCTTTATTTATTAACCGATTCGAATGATTCTTGTGTTAATTGATTCAGAATTTAAAGTTCTTTAGTTATTAATGTTATTGTACTCATTAATATTAATTGTTATTAGTAGATATTAATGTTATTAATGCATTTTAATTATTAATGTTTTTGTATTTCTTTTCAGATCTTTTATTGTACTTCTTTTCAGACTATGGATAATAATGCTTATTCGCTAAGGCGAAATGAAGTAAATGTCACTGATGATTCTAGTGATCTTATTATTGGAAAACTTTTGACTGACATAAAAACTGGTAAAGGCCGTGTGTTGCCATCCACTGGTGATGTGTTGAAGTATTTTATTTATTTAACTAGAGGAGAATACCAAACTGCTTCTCAGGATGAAGTGATTGCGATTGCTTTGAGGAAAGTGATGGTCGTCTGGGATATGGCAAGCATTCCTACCAAAAATGTAATAAAGAATCCTCTGCCTAAAGCCAAACTCAAAGATTTGATAAATGAGCGTCCTTCACTAGCTCGTAACAGAGGTAAACCTAATTTTGAGCAAAAACAAAAAGACTTTCTAAAAAAATTTGAAAGAGAATCAAAAGAAAGGACACTGCAGAAATTCCAAGCACTTGAAACGCCATCGAAAGCCAATTCTTCTTCATCGACGTCCAGCAGTGACTACGATAACGATGACGAATTCACCGTTCCTAAAAACACACCTAAAAGACAGAAAATTTTTCGTTCCGCAGTAGCCTCTGCTTGTGGAATGGATCTAAGCAAGCTGGCTTTATCTAAAAGTTCTGCCAAGCGTGCAGCAGAGATAGTTCGAGATCAAGCATCAAGACAAATAAAAGAGGATTTTATTGCCCCACCTTTCTCGGTCATCCCCTGGGACAGTAAGTTGATAACAGATAAAGCAGGAGGCAAACCGGAAAGACTTGCCGTGCTGGTATCGGGTGCCCTAAATGCCAAAGAGGGCAAGCTGTTGGCTGTTCCTGAAATCCCAAATACTAGTGGCGAGTCGCAGGCTACTGAAACTTTTGATATGATAAAAAAGTGGAACTTATAGCGCCATGTTATTGGGTTTGTTTTTGACACTACAAGCTCCAACTCAGGGTGCCATACTGGAGCCTGTAAGAGACTTGAAGAATATCTATGTAGGAAAGTATTGTGGCTTGCTTGTCGGCATCACCTATATGAGCGGATACTCAACAGTGTGTTTGTAGAAATATTTGGAGGAAGCACTTCACCAGATTATGAAATTTTCAAAGAGTTCCGGGAGGAAAAGAGGCAAGACATTGACACAAGCATAAAAGATTTCAGAACACTGAAAATCAAGGAAAGAAAGCTGAGGTCTAAACGGCAAGGAGTCTTAGATGCATTAACCGATTTGCTGGCTGAGAATGCATTCAAACATGGTGATTATCGGGAATGCGCCGAGTTGACAATCCAAATTTTAGGTGAAGTACCCCCAAAAGGAGTACGTTGGCTCCGTCCAGGAGCAGCTCATCGTGCACGATGGATATCTGCAATCCTATATACCTATAAAATGTATGCATTTGGATACCAGGCTGGCTGCGATGAGAATATGATGAAAATGCTTCAGCAGATCTACAGATCTAGAGAAGCTAATGCTAACAAAGACCCTAAGATCCACTCAAAGGTTAGCCCGAGAAAAAGGAAAGAGTAGGGGGTTAAGAGAAGAGAAGAGAATAAGGGGTTACGTAAGTAGCAAAACCTATCATTCGTGGGTTAACATTCATTCAGAAAAAGAGAGAAAAGACTCACCATCATCATCCGCTGGCCACTGCCGACAAGTCAGAAAAATAGTCGGAGAGAATAGGAGAGGGGTGAAAGATGAAAAGAAGTAAAATAAGAACGCTTACAAACCATGCAAACACAGTCTTAACTCACTCTCATACCATGCAAACTACAAACATGCAAGAAAAGAGAGTTACAGACATACAAAGTAAGGAGAGGATAAGGAAAAAAAATAAAGTAAGTAAAGTTAAACAAAAAGTGGGTTAGTTTACGCTACGAGCTACATCTACGTTCGTGTTAGTCTAATTTTTTTTTTTTTTAATAATTTTATTGCTGGCATCACACACTGGCATGTCACAAGCTGGCATTAATCGTCAACAGACTCATCCTCGACCACCACCCCCAGAGCCCCTATTGCTAATTTTTTTTATTTTAAACAACGTTAATATTTTTAAAATGTCTGTCAAGACGGTTCTTAAACATATTAACGCTGGTAGAGTGAACGACTGTCGCGGGAAGATTATTCCATTTATCAATTACTTTAAACGTAAAGAAGTTTTTAGCGATATTAGTAATGAAACGTCTGCCACGCAACTTAAATCCGTTATTGCGAGTATTACTATTATCGAAAGTGAACAATTTGTCAAAATTTACGTTATCGATGTTATTAACGATTTTGAAAACTTCAATAAGCTCCCCCCTTAATCTCCTAGTTTCGAGTGAATACAGGTCTAACTCTTTAATTCTATCTTCATAAGGCTTGTTGCGCAATGACGGAATTAGTTTCGTGGCACGACGTTGAACCCTTTCTAACCTATCAATATCCTCACGCAAGTACGGGCACCAAAACTGAACGGCATATTCTAAATGAGGTCTGACTAGGGACTTGTAAAGGGGCAATATAATATCCTTCGATTTAAATTCGAAATTACGCGCTATGAAGCCTAACATCCTATTAGCTTTTGCGCAAGACTCCAGGCACTGGTTCCTAACCTTTAAATCCTTAGATACGCGTACGCCTAAATCTACTTCCTCGTCAACGCTCGCTAACTCCCTATCATCCATCGTGTACGTGTAAGTATTGTTGCGAGAACCTATATGAAAAACTTTACATTTGTCTACGTTAAATTGCATCTGCCACTTATCTGTCCACTCCATAATCCTATTTACATCGTCTTGGAGCCTATTACTATCGTCCTCGTTAACAACCTTACCGCTTATTTTAGTATCGTCCGCGAATTTTGACACGTTACTAGTCAATCCTACATCTAAGTCGTTAATGTAAATTACGAATAGCAATGGGCCTAACATTGAACCCTGTGGGACACCGCTACCTACATCTAACCACCCCGATTCACTACCATTAACTACCACCCTCTGTCTCCTAGCACGAAGCCATTCTTCTAACCAGTTAGCTACCTGACCGCGTATACCGTGCGCTTTGACCTTCGCAATTCGTCTCCTATGCGGAACTATATCGAACGCCTTTTTAAAATCTAAATAAATAACGTCAGCTGCTCTATGCCTATCGTATTCGCGCACTATTTCGTTATAAAATTCTCACAAATTAGTTAAACAAGACCTATGGCGTCGAAACTAGGGATTGTCGTTTTGAGTCATTTTGTTTATCCCGGGATTCCGGGATAAAATCTGTCTTCGTCCCGGGATCCCGGGATTTTCCGGGATTTTTATTTTATATGTATTTAAATTTTTTATACTTTTAAAAAGGAATTAATATAAAAATTATAAAGATTTCATCATTTATTTATTTAAACATATTCCATTAGGTAACTATGAGTGTGAAATAACTAGCTCAAAAGACAGTTGAGCGCAACAAGACAGCTATTTGTAAGAAAATCAACACTTGTAAAGAATAATATCCTTGTGAAGAATAAGCATGCTCGTAAAAACACAAAAACAACTAAACATATGAAAATGCAAAACATAGCGCATTTAAAAGAACTAATTTGACTTATAATACGAACGTAGAAAACATAGACAATTCACACTCTTATCACTCAGCCGAGTTCTAAGTTTAGTTATAACCAGTCCTGCAACTGAAAAAGTGCTTTCCGCTTGGACACTAGTTGGTGGTATAGACTCGAGAGCATTCATTATTTTGATTATGTTAACTGTTTTTTCACCAGTTGCGTCAAATATGTCGAACTCCTTGGAGACGTAAGACGTAAGACGCGCGCACGCCGCCAGTGTGGCCGCACACTAAGGGTGTGTGACGACACTTGCGATTACTGTATGATCATGATACAACACGTATGATCGTGTAAACAGGGTATTTATACTATATATACACTAATTATTATGTAAGTAATTAGCACCGGGATATCCCGGGATGAACGAAAAAATCCCGGGATATATCCCACACATAAAATCAACCGGGATCCCGGGAAACAATCCCTAGTCGAAACCCATGCTGATTACTATTAATCAAATCTCTACTTTCTAAGTGATCGATGATACGATCCCTAACTATGGATTCCAAAAGTTTACCGACAATTGACGTTAAGCTAATGGGCCTATAATTGCTAGCTACTGCGCGGTCGCCTTTTTTAAAAATAGGCGTGACGTTAGCTAATTTGAAGTCTTCAGGAATAATCCCCGTTTCGAGTGACTGATTAAAAATCTTCGTTAAGGGGCCTACGATAACGTCTTTCAAATCTTTCAAATGTCTGGGCTAAAAAGCGTCAGGGCCTGGAGCCTTGCTAACTTTTAGCCTATCGATGTAATGCGCAATCTCACCCTCGTAAACAGTTATTTCATCCAAAATAGTCTCTCTACTAAATGGAACGATATCGTCCACGTCGGGGACATTATTTACGTCTTCTACGGTAAAAACTGTCGCAAAAAAGTTATTGAAAATGCCCGCCATCGCCTGAGCGTCAGAAGCCAAAGCGCCATTAACATCCACTAGAGGGCCTATGTTATCTTTTACCGGCTTACGATTATTAACGTATTCAAAAAACTTTCTTGGATTATGTTTACTATCCGCAGCTATAAGTATCTCTAAATTACGCTTGGCATTCCTAACTGATCTTTTAACCTGACGCCTAAGCTCGATATATCTATTAAAGTTAGCTGCCGTGCCATTGCGCTAACTAAGTCTATACGCTCTATTACGCTCGTTTATGAACTCTCCTATTTCCCTGGTCCACCACTTCGGCCTACCACGATTTCTAGCGCGTTTAGGCCTACGAGGAATGAACTCCCTTTCAATTTTCCTAAAACTTTCCTTAAACGCCACCCAACACATATGTCTTTTTAATGCATTGTTCTACGCTAAAGCATGGCTACATTCAGACAACGCCGCAGATTCTTCTTTTAATGATTTAAGCTTATATCACGAACTGAAAACCTATGAAAAACTTAACAGTGAAGTGGCAGGTGCAGGTCTTAAAGCCCTTGATAGGCAAATGTGGTACTTTGTGGAAGAAGTGATACCACTCTCCTTATTTTCACACAAGGTCAACAATGCAGAGAAGGCTAAGATTGCCAATGCCTTAAAAAAGTCAGAGAAAAAGATTTATGACATGAAAACTGGCCATCCAGTCTTCCCTATACTCAAGGAAGGAACCAAGCTTTCCGACCTTGCTGGTCCAAAATCATGGCAGTTTCTGAGGCTCTTTAAATCAAATGGGGATTGGTTGAGAAGACCAGTAGAAGAATGGGAGAAACACGAGGACTATATTCGCTTAGCTTCTTACTGTACGTGCGAGACGTAACAAACGATACGGCTGAAAGGGGAGTGAAACTTATTGAAGATTATGCTAAGAGCCTCACCATTAATGAACAGCAACGCCATTTCCTCCTTCAACTTGTTGAAAATGAAAGACGCCTTCTTCCAGACATCTACAAGAAGAGCAGTTTGCGAAACTACTTGAAAAAATAAAAGGTGAGTGTTCTATATACTGTTTCATGCATTAAAATATTTTCAGTATTTAATCTGGGCTAATATTATGAATTATTATTAACAATTTCTCCTTTTTAGGGTCTTCGATGGCAACCGAATTGGCAATATACTGGCAAGAAGGGTTCAGAGGAATGTTTTTTATATTACTTTTGTATGCTTTAAAAAAAAAAGAGGTTTTGATCATGTCATTGACAATTTTGACTTTTCATTCCGTTTCTGTGAAAGGTTTATTTCAACTTTGACATGTTCAAAATTGTTCCCACCCATCGGAATAAGCCTATTTCTTATTATTATGCTTTTCAGATGGGCCCATTGCCGCGAAGCTGATCTGGGATGATGCTTCAGGGTGGCGGTCACACCCACAATGTCTCCTGTATTGCACCAAATTTGTCTAATTTTTATAGATTACCTGAGTTTTCGACCAAACACTTATAGTAAAAGCTACTGTTTTGGTATGAAAAAGAAAGTATTTCCAATTCTGCATCAATTGACACCAGAATCATTCGAATCGGTTAATAAATAAAGATTTTATTGCCAAAAACATATGAAAAATCGGTCTGATGACGTCACAGACTGGGGTCAAAATTTCAGTGTCCCCGATCCGGGGTCAAATATTTTCAGAATGGGTTAAAACTTCATATTCGTCAACAAAGTAGCAGGGATCACCACATGAGAATATTGCACCTTAAAATTTCAAACATTTATTAAAAGTAACACACACTACTGTGCAAAGAAGGTTTAAAACTGCTAAAGCAAGAGCACCATCGCTGGGCACTGTATGTCAGGCAGATTTGACTGATATGCAAGGGTACTCGACGTATAATGATGGTTACAGATATATTCTCTTTGTAATTGATGTCTTCTCCAGATACTTATGGCTTGTACCACTTAAAAATAAAACGCCAGACGATGTTGCTGAAGTTACAAAGTCTCTGATGTTAAAGGAAAATAGAATCCCAGCCTATTTTTGTACAGATTTAAGAAGAGTTTATAGGTCATTCTCTTCAAAACATGTTCGTTGAATTCATAGGTGTTGGGGGCCCGATTTTGTCCTGGGTGAGCAAGCACGTTTTGCTCCCCCCAAAAATAAGCGAAACCGAAAATCGATTTTTAAGTCATATTTTTATTAGCCGTCTAGACATCTCCAAAACCCTGGACCTTTTTGATTTGAATTGAAGTGAATAACTTTTATTAATAATAAAATAATACAGGGGTCTTACAATTTACAATGACACAAATAATTGTGAAGCTAAACTATTTATTTTATTTTATTTGGTCCTTAAGCCTTAGGCTTTACTGGGGTCTTGTTAAAAATAAAATAGATAATTATTATTATAATTAATAATACATAAATCATGAATAAGAATTATTAATTAAAGTATGTATTAAATTATTTAAGTCCACGGCAGAGTGGGAATATCTCAGTCAGGTTGGAATTTGGCAAGCCTATAGACGCGCCTATAAGTGTACTAGTTTACCTCGAGTCACAGGCACTAATAGAAGTTGATCGTTTCAGGAACGTGATCACAGAATTTTAAAATGGACGCGAAAGTGACCGTTTCACACGCTCAAAATTTATCGGTGTGTTTGCAAAGAATGAAATATTGGAGCTGCCAAGTACGAGAAACTGGTACTCAATTATCGTTAACACCAACATTGTAGGGGTTGAGGGGATTCATTGGTTTGCAATCAATTTTAAAAATAGGGAAAGAATGTAGTATTTTGATTCACTCGGATTTCAGCCCTGGAATGATTCGGTAATTGTGCAGTTTATCGCGCAATTACATGTGCTTGAGATTGTTTGGAGCCAATATCGTTTTCAGGGATATTATACTGAAACGTGTGGATTGTATTGAATTTTTTTCTCATGCACATATCACGTGGGAAGGGATTTATGAATTTTTAAAAATTATTCGATTTGTGAGACACAGATGAACAATAAAAGTGTATGCAGACAGATAAAAAAATAGGTTCCCATATGTTAACATCCCCTGTAATGTGTAAAGGTGTATATCTATATTGTGTAAAGTTGTATATAGATTTGTAACTGTAGCAATTAAGACTTATTTAACGGACACTGGTTCCGCTTTGTACATGTTTTCTGTCATTTAATAAATGAAAATAGAATGTGTTTTGTTCTTAACCTCAAAAATACTTACATTGTCTCCGCGATGACGTGGCTCTCGCTCGACCGAATGTGTGCCAATACCTCGACTTCTGTATTCAGGTCACGGGGTTGGTTGTGCGGAGAAGCATCCATATCATTTATCCCCCTTTCATCAAAAGTAGCTATAACACTGCCCAGCTCCGATTCGGTCCTATAATGATAAGTAAAATAAAGAGAAATGACACGATTTTAAATGCAGATAATTCTTAAAAGTTTTGTATCCTAGAGCGATGCTGAATTAACGAGAAAAATATTATTAAAGCTCCACCATATATATATATATATATATATATATATATATATATATATATATATATATATATATATATATGCCGAAATATTCGCGAAGGAAACAGACAAAAACATAATGGGATTAAATTTACGTTGTACAGGGTGGGCCGTAAGTTTCCATACATAGGAAAAATTAAACGTTTGTTTTT
The DNA here is from genome assembly GCA_023014485.1 of Bathynomus jamesi. Lineage (NCBI taxonomy): Eukaryota > Metazoa > Arthropoda > Malacostraca > Isopoda > Cirolanidae > Bathynomus > Bathynomus jamesi. The sequence continues at coordinate 662,409 of JAJOZX010000595.1, forward strand.
ATGTTTCAGATACCCTAAGAATATGCGTTTGACGTAAGATCTTGTTTACTGATGAAGCAAATTTTTACGTCAATGGAGAGGTTAATCGGCAAAACATACGTTATTGGAGTAATGCTAACCCTAACTGGCTGAGTCCGACGAAGATGCAAGGTGCCGGTAAAGTGATGGTGTGGGCCGGGATATGGGGTGACAGAATTATTGGACCAATTTTTGTCAGTGGAAATCTTAATGCCGAAAGGTATCTTAACATGTTGCAAGAAGAGATTTTCCCATCCCTGCTAAACGAGGAAGGTAACTTCCCAGTTTACTTCCAGCAAGATGGAGCTCCACCTCATTATGGTCTTCACGTGCGTCGGTATTTGATCAGCAGTTTCCGGATGCTTGGATTGGTCGGCGTGGTCCTGTGGAGTGGCCTCCCAGATCCCCAGATCTCACCCCCCTTGATTTCTATCTTTGGGGGCACTTGAAGGCCATGGTGTATCAGGAAAAGATACGAGACATAAATCATCTAAAGGAACGTATCACCAACGCCATTACAAGCATAACGTCAACTGTGCTAATGCGTGTTCATCAACAGTGGGGAACACGTATTGAAATGTGTTTTCAAAACAATGGCAACCATGTAGAGCATATTATATAAATAAAAATGGTTGTCCATAAAAAAATGTTTATTTTTCCTATGTATGGAAACTTACGGCCCACCCTGTAGAAAAAATTCAGAATAAAAGGAAATTAGATTACTAATTATAAACGAGAAAAAATGCATCTTTAAATTATCGGTATGTTTTCTACCATTTAATAAATGAAAATACAATGTGTTTTGTTCTTAACCTCAAAAATACTTACATTTTCTCCTCGATGACGTGGCACTCGCTGGACCGAATGTGTGCCAATACCTCGACTTCTGTATTCAGGCCCATGGGGTGATTGTGCGGAGAAGCATCCATATCATTTATCCCCCTTTCATCAAAAGTAGCTATAACACGGCCTAGCTCCGCTTCGGTCTTATAAGGTTAAGTAAAATAAAGAGTTACAACAAGAGAAATGCCACAGCAGTGCTGAATTAACGAGAAAAATATTATTAAAGCTCCACCATATATATATATATATATATATATATATATATATATATATATATATATATACTGAAATAACCCCGAAGGAAGCAGATTGGAAACAGACAATAATTAAAAACATGATGGGATTAGTTTTACGTTAGAGTAAAAAAAAAGAAATTGTAACCATAACTAGATATCCTGACAGTTTTCAAAAGTAAGATTAGCTGGGTGTGGTATGCTCCATCTGCCTGCAACGGGCCTCGAACCCGGAGCCAAATCTTAATATTTTTTAATATTTCTATTGTAAGTTTTAATATTTCTAAAAATCCTACAAGAAATGTAGAAATAAAAACATCCCATATATATATATATATATATATATATATATATATATATATATATACTGAAATAACCCCGAAGGAAACAGAGAATAAAAAATATTTTTGAAAACGCTTTTATTGCCGCCTTTTACGGTTAGGTTAGATTGTTAAAAACGAGAAAGAGCCCTACGATTAAGTTTTCTTTGTAGGAAAACACTGAATAAAGCTAGGTTAGACACTTATAAGTTGCTTACATTTCAGCAGCATCTTCATTGAGCGGTTGTTGCACTTCATTACAATTTTCCGTAACACTCTGGGTAGATAAAATGTCCCCCCCCCCGATCTATAGCGTTGAAGAGGTGGAGCGCCGTGTGAGCATAAATGTCTCTATCGTCAATCAGATCCGGGGAATTGTACAAAGATAACTGACTCATAGTATATAAAGCACTAAGCGAAAAACACACGAACTGAGGCTCTGAGTCGAAGTTCTCCCTTTATAAGGGGGTCTGTGACCAACCCACAAAACACAATCGTTAGCTTCCTATTGGCTGACGGTGAATTATGGGTTGAACTTGACGCGTAGGCCTGCATAGCGGCCAAACAGAGATCCTGGGATCCCCCCACAGGTCTGTGGTTGGTTGCCCTGTGAAATCTAGGGCGTGTCAGATGTCCCCATTCGTGGAGAGACGAGAAACGCTTTGTTTTTGATCTTGTAGTCGAGAGAGAGAGAGAGAGAGAGAGAGAGGAACAGTTTGCCTGCACATTCTCGTTTGTTGGGAAGGGATTTCGTGATATTGGAAGATATATTCACGCATGGTTGATAAAAAACACTAACTATGGTTTGTGATGCCTTGAAACATAAAAGTGAAGGGTATTTGACCGATAGAATAGATAAAGACAAAGACGTGTGATGAACTGGGCAGTATAATTTAAAATGCGTCATAAAAGTGGAAGATATTTAATTACCCATGAAGGAAAGACAAAGACGTGTGATGAACTGGGCAGTATAATTTAAAATGCGTATCATAAAAGTGGAAGATATTTAATTACCCATGAAGGCAGCCGCTGTAAAATTTCCGCGATACAATAAATAAATTTAAAAAAACAAAGACGTGTGATGTAGTAGGTTGTTAACTACGATATCGAGCGAGTTGTAAAGTTTTATGACATGTGTCAGATGTCACCAGAGATGAACTAAGGTGTTAAGTACGTGAAAATCAGAGAATAGCCAATAAAGAAATAAAACAACAGATGCTTCAGATTTTATTTTTAAGCGTGAACGAAGATAAATATAACTATATATATATATATATATATGGGGAAAATTCAGATTAGAAGATCGTTTATGACATGTAATTAAATTTTTGTTGTGGAAAGATATGAAAAGCTTTGGTCAGCTGGGGCTTAACTGGGACAGTGAGAGAGAGAGAGAGAGAGAGAGCGAGAGAGAGAGAGAGAGAGAGAGAGAGAGAGAGAGAGAGAGTTGAGGTTGTAAGCCAGGATATATGACGGGGAAGTGTACACACACACACACACACACACACACACACACACACACACACATATATATATATATATATATATATATATATATCACAGGGGTTGGACAAAATAATATGAACACCTTGATAAATGGCGGTTTTTATTCTTAATATGGAGTTGGTCCTCCTTTAGCGGCAATAACAGCTGCAATGCGTCGGGGAATTGATTCATACAGCTTTTGGACAGTGGCTAGAGGAATCCTGAGCCATTCTTCGAGCAAACCCTGCTCCAGTTCCTCCAAAGACGCCAGCGGTGGGAATCGGCTTCTGACCTGCTGCTCCAACTGACACCAAAGATGCTCGATAATGTTAAGATCCGGGGATTGTGGAGGCCAATCCAAGCGTTCTACTTCACTAACATGCTATTCAAACCAGTTTTTAACGACCCCAGCGGTGTGGATTGGTGCATTATCATCCTGGAAGACGGCGCTGCCATTGGGAAGCAGCGTTTGGACCATGGGATGGACCTGGTCAGCCAATATTGACAGATAGACCTGGGCGTTAACCCTACCATGCAGTACTACAGCTGGGCCAAGAGTATTCTACGATATTGCTGCCCAAACCATCACAGATCCGCCTCCATGCTTAACGGTTGGAGTCAGGCAGTCGGGGTCATAAGCATCTTTAGGCTGTCTCCAGACGTAAACTCGACCGGAACATGGAAATAGCGTAAAGGAGGATTCGTCGGAGTAGACTACATTCTTCCACCGGTCCATTGACCAATTCTTATGGTCATTACACCATTTTCTGCGCCGCTCAATGTTGATGTGCGAAAGGAAGGGTTTGGCAATTGCAGCCCTCCCATGGTATCCAACTCCATGGAGCTCGCGACGTACAGTTCTGGTCGATACCGGGCTTGCAAGATGCTGGTTAAGCTCTGCCGTCACTTTTGGAGCTGTGGTCTTATGGTTCTTTGTCACAATGCGCTTTAGCACCCGGCGGTCTCGATCACACAGCTTTTTCTTGCGTCCACTATTGCATTTGTCGGTGCTTGTCTTTCCATGGTTTTGGTATGCAGACATGACCATAGAGACAGTTCCTCTGGATACATTGAACATCTGAGCGGTTTTCGTCACCGATGCACCAGCCATCCGCGCTCCGACAATTTGCCCTCTTTGGAAGTCTGACAGGTCTTTCATAACTGCTAATTCATAATTCACTCAAATCTGTAAAAACAAGGTGAGGGTTATAACATGACGTATACACTCTCTGTTACGCATTTAAATAGGTTTGCCAGTCATTTGACCGTTTACTTTGTGTCTGAGCAGTCCGTAAAGATAACCGGTGAAATCGGCGGGTGTTCATATTATTTTGTCTAACTCCTGTAGTCCTGTATATATGAGAGAGAAATAAACAGATAAAGAACATGATCGAGTGTTGCAATAACGAAGTCCTGCTCTTACGAACCGTGGAGAGAAAGAGAGAGAGAGAGAGAGAGAGAGAGAGAGAGAGAGAGAGAGAGAGAGAGAGAGAGTTCAGGTTGTAAGCCAGAATATATGACGGGGAAGTGTGTGTGTGTATATATATATATATATATATATATATATATATGAGAGAGAGAAATAAACAGATAAACAACATTGCATTAACGGGGTCCTGCCCCTACGAACCGTGGAAAGATGCTTACACTCCACCTTAGACCAACGGTTTAACGAGGACGATAGAAATAGGCTCCAAGATGATGTAAATAGGATTATGGAGTGGACGGATAAGTGGCAGATGCAATTTAACGTAGACAAATGTGAAGTTTTGCATATAGGTTCTCGGAACAACAATTACACGTACACGATGGATGATAGACAATTAGCGATCGTTGACGAGGAAGTAGATTTAGGTGTACGCGTATCTAAGGATTTAAAAGTTAGGAACCAGTGCCTGGAGTCTTGCGCAAAAGCTAATAGGATGTTAGGCTTCATAGCGCGTAATTTCGAATTTAAATCGAAGGATATTATATTGCCCCTTTACAAATCCCTATTCAGGCCTCATTTAGAATATGTCGTTCAGTTTTGGTGCCCGTATTTGCGTGAGGATATTGATAGGTTAGAAAGGGCTCAACGTCGTGTCACGAAACTAATTCCGTCATTGCGCAACAAGCCTTATGAAAATAGAATTAAAGAGTTAGACTTGCATTCACTCGAAACTAGGAGATTAAGGGGGGAGTTTATTGAAGTTTTCAAAATCGTTAATATCATCGATAACGTGAATTTGGACAAACTGTTCACTTTCGATAATAGCAATACTCGTAATAACGGATTTAAGTTGCGTAGCAGACGTTTCATTACTAATATCGCTAAAAACTTCTTTACGTTTAAAGTAATTGATAAATGGAATAATCTTCCCGCGCCCGTCGTGAACTCTACCAGCGTTAATATGTTTAAGAACCGTCCAGATATGCATTTAAAAATATTAACGTTGGTTAAAATACAAACAAACAATTAGCAACAGGAGCTCTGGTGGCGGTGGTCGAGGATGAGTCGGTTGACGATAATGCCAGCTTGTGACATGCCAGCGTGTGATATGCCAGCAAAAAATTAATAAAAAAAAAAAAATTACACTAACACGAACGTAGATGTAGCTCGTAACGTAAACTAACCAACTTTTTTTTTAACTTTACCTACTTTTTTCTTTCTTTTTCTTATCCTCTCCTTACTTGCATGTCTGTAACTCTCTTTACTTGCATGTCTTTAGTTTGCATGGTATGACAGGGAGTTAAGACTGTGTTTGCATGGTTTGTAAGCGTTCTTATTTTACTTCTTTTCATCTTTCAACCCTTTCCTATTTTCTTCGACTATTTTTCTGACTTGTTGGCAGTGGCCGGCGGATGATGATGGTGAGTTCTTTTTCTCTTTTTCTGAATGAATGTTAACCCACGAGTGATAGGTGTTGCTACTTACTTAACCCCTTATTTTCTTCTCTTAAACCCCTACTCTTTCCTTTCTCTCGGGCTAACCTTAGAGTGGACCTTAGGGTGGATCTTAGGGCCGCCTCCACCTTAGACCTACGGTTTAACACTAATCATTAGGTCACCCTGGCTTTCAACCGCGGAAGAACGCGCCTGGTCTCGAGCCCGCCTCCACCTTAGATTTACAGTTTAACGCTGATCATTAGGTCACGATGGCTATCAACCGCGGAAGGACGCGCCGGGTCTCGAGCCCGCCTCCACCTTAGAGTTTAACGCGGTCGCGTGACGCACATAAACAGTATAGATGGGTATGTACGTGCCGTGTACACAGTGCCAACTGGCTGATGATGCCTGGAGGCACTGGCTGATTAAGCCAACTGGCTGATTAGGGGCCCTATAAGACAACGGCCGCTCGGCTGAAGTCTTAATATGCGCTTGGCTACTGCGAGGCGAACACCTCTCTCCTCTCTCTTAGGTTAGGTATACCCCTTTGGGGAGTTCATTGCAGCTTGGGGGATAACTCTGCCTCCAAGTTGCATAACCACTTGTTGCTCTTGCAACCCCTCCCCCATTTTGGGGGTGCCTTGCAACAAAGGGAGGTTGGCACTATGGGGTGCCTTGCAACAAAGGGGTGGGGGATTGGCACTATGGAGTGCCTTGCAACAAAGGGGGTGGGTGGGGGTGGTACTCTTGCAAAATTTGCACTTTCATTGCACTCTAACATTTTGCGCCCATACTACTAGAGCCAACGTGGTTGGTTAACGAATTAGCTTTCATGGTCTGTTTTTTTTTATTTAAAACAAAGATGAAGTAGTAATTTTATGTAATTAACCTTCTTCATTGTGGGTAATATAAATGTTACTTATAAATGTAATTGTTTTCGTTATAATTATGAAAATGTTAAAGCTAGAATATAAGAAATTTTGAAGAAGTGTTTTTAAGTGAGAATATTCATTTATTTAGTTGAATTGAAAGTACTTGTCATATTTGTGGCTTTTTGTAAGTATTTTAATAACTGGCAACTCCACATTGAAGTGATAATAATAACGTTTCGGGTTGTTTAACCTCCTTTACGACAAAATTCATGTTTCGAAAGAGATCTTGAGCTTTAATTGGAATTCGAACCATCTACGGGTCGCTACATCACTTGAGCACAAGGACAGCCACTCATCCAACTACGAAACAGACCTAACACCGCTACCTGTAGATCAGCAAAATTAAGCGACATTGGGTCTGAGTAGTGGTTGGATGGGTGACCGTCTTGTAGTCTAGATGTTGTAGGGAACCGAAGTTCGAAACCAACGTAAAAATGTAGCTCCTCTCCGTCTTATGACCTCTGTGTTAAATGTGACCTTTGTGTTAAAAGTTAAACAACCCTAAAATATCATCATCATCTTACCCTCGCTAATCCAACGGGAAGCAGTTTTGCGACCTTACCACATCGTAGCACACGAAACCCAAGTATTGTTTGTAAACAATGCTTCATCAGTTTTTCTATGTATCTCTTTTTTATCTATAGCGTGAAGTGAGAGCGATAGAATGGGCAGGAAGGATAAAAACCAAACGAAGTAAAAGGATTTGCACGCTCCACTAACACCACGATGATTGAAACGGTTGAGCAGTTCAGCCGCACAAGAGAGCGGAGCAAATACAGTCTGGTCACCAATGCAAACCTGTCCATTTCTGTACGGTCTGTTAACGTTCAACATCTCAGTTGTATGCAAAATCTTCTGTACCAACCAAGAAAAACATGTTCCACTACTAATCTCTATTATTTACTTCCGAGCAGCATTTCTCAAAGCAAACGTGAAAAGGGAATCTACCTAGGACAAGGCACCAATTCAAGGGACCTTTCCATGTAGCTTAACCCAGCTAAGAACTGTTAAAAGCCAGTCCGAAAAATCGGAAAGGAATGCAGTGACGAGACCGCTGCACGTAATTCCCCAATGAAAGGGACTTATTTTCTCAGTTGGTGGATATTACCGTCCAATTCAGAGGTGTTAGACGACGGACGTTAAACGAAGTAACCAACCAACCATCATATAGCTTCAACATCCTTCTCTCAAAGTCTCGTCCTGTATTTCATCCTTTCTTCCTGATAGCATAAGTGTACACTGTACAGTGGCGCTCATAAGTATTTATACAGAGAAATATTTCAGTTATATTCATCCTTATCCTTTGTACAATCCACTACAATAGTTCCGCTCCACCATCTCCGAGATGTGGTAACAACGCAGTCCCTCTTAAACCCCAGTCCCTAACACTCACTCTCTCCTCCTCCTCCCCTCTCAGATGTTGTCATAGTAATACTTTTATTTTTTGAAAACCAATGACAGAATAAATATATTATTCACTATAGTTTTAGTGGTAATACTAGGACGACTATGTATTTTATTCATGCATTATTCCTAAATTTAGGGAATAGAGTAGTTAGGTTATTTCACAAACGTGGGATACTTTGAAAACTTTCAATCATAGGATTTTCATGTGGCCATGTTATAGTTAAAGTGCAAGATAAGTTGTAGTATAGACTTTTCCTCCAGGCAATAACATTTGTTTGAAGTCCATGTATCATCAACAAATGATTACCCAGGAAAAGGTCTAATGATAACATACTGTAGTTGAATTTTTTATTACAAAAATACACATGAATCAAGTAAATTTTGGGATTTTTTTAAGAACATACAAAACATAATGTTCAAATTATAAGGAACTGACAATTTTTTAAGTAAATAAATATATATTTACTACACCCCAACCATAACATTATTATACACACTTACCCAATACTTGGTCCATCTTCCATTATTATTAATAACCTCTCGTAGCCTATGCCACGTGATTGCAGATGACTTGTGGGTTCCTGCGGAAAAGTTCCCACTCTGCCATGGTGTGTCGCAGCAGTTGCCGAGACGTCCGCTTCTACCTAGGCTCCCAAGCGTTAACCACATTTGCCCACACATTCTCAATGGGGTTTAGGTCACACCCCTCAGAGTGCCAGTTCAACAGCTCGACAACTCGTTGTTCCTGTGTTATATATGAGGGGTCTTTTCCGTTTTGGGGCTAGCAGCGAATTTTAATGAAAATCGGTATACTGATTTCAAAAATAACTTTCTTTTTTTGGAGAAATGAAAAACAAATATGTTAGAGCACTTTAAATAATTAATATGTGTTTTAACTAGATTAAACTAGTTACAGAGGATTGTGTTAAATTTTGCCAGAGTCACAAGCTGCTACTATTTATGAAAAAGTGCTCTAAGTGTGGGAAAGTGTGTTCTTTTGATAAAAAATACTGTTCTTTCGTTGCCAAAAGCTTCGGTCAAACGGTAAAAAGTGCATCTTTGCGAAGAATACGTTTTTTGAAGGATCCCGGCAGATCTGTAAAAGTAGCAGAAAAAATAAAAAATTAATGCCCAGTTAGGCCAATTGAATGCCCGGTTAGGTCAATTGAATGCCAGGTTAGGTCAATTGAATTCTCGGTGAGGTCAACTGTTCGCTCTTGACGATTGGTTAGGTTATTTCGCTAAAAACACATTAATTACTTAAAGTGCTTTAACATGTTTGGTTTTCATTTCTCAAAAAAAAAGAAGTTATTTTTGAAATCAGTGACCAAAACTACATTAGTATACCGATTTTCATTAAAATTCGCTGCTAGCCCCAAACGAAAAAGATCCCATATGAGAACATGATAAGGAAATTGATTACTTAATCAAAGTCTAATTTGGCTGGTAAACAAAGTATTGTTCATGAAAACAAAGTTTGAACGAGCAAAATGGCGATGAGCATTTTTGTATAAAGGAAAACTTTTTCGGATGTAAACGAAACAACTTGAAAAATTTAAGTCCATGACTATTCCCATGTAACTTTGGACGTAAGATAATGAATTTCATTGTCTATTTAATGCTATACAATTTCAAATAACAATTATGAAGGTGCTGAACACACAAACAAGAGACGGAGTTAATAAGGAAAATAAAGCCAAAAATAACATTAGACGCTGAGCCTAGCCATCTGGCTTTTCCTTGATGCGCACTTCGCGCTCAAAAGTGAGATTCCGAATACAAGCATACTTTTATATAAAACTGGAAAACTCCGTTAGAGTTAGATTGTTACATTATTGACAAGTTTAAATGCATGTTAAAATACACCTTCTGAAAGGTTGATAATTCTTAAAAATTAGATGAATCAATTTAGGAGAATCTAATTTAAGGTAGGACATTAAATCGCGCGACTGGCAGCGCGAGAGTAGAATGGGCGAAAAATGGACGAGTGCGAGAATTGCAATGTTGCAAGAGGTTATGCAACAAAGGGGAGGGTTATGCAAAGAATGGGGAGGGGGTTATGCAATTAAGGGGGAGGGGGTTATGCAACAAATCAATGCTGCAAAGGGGGAGAGGATGGAGCTTCGGGGGGAGAATGGAGGATGACCTCCCCCAAAGGAGAAACCTTAACCTAAGAGAGGGAGAGAAAGGAGAAGGAGGAGGGTCTTTGGGAGAGAAGGTGAGCTGTCCTCACCCCCAAATGGAAACCTAACCTAAGGCTTAACCTAAGAAGGAGAGGGGAGAGCGTTCTTTATTCCACCGGAATCCGTCGCATAATGAGCGTCCAGGGGCCAAGCAGTTGTTATATAGAGGGTCGTGAGTTGTCAGATACCACTTATTTATGTACGGAGGGGTTACAGAGAGCACTATATATTTATTTATTTATATAAGCAGGGTTACCAGATACCACCATTCATTTTAATTATGTTTAGTGCACCTCATTAGGGTGAGTTGCCAGATTGTCCCATTTATTTAAATTTTTATTTAGATGAGTTACCAGTTATTGTTTTTTAATTTAATTATGTTCAAGTGTACCTTATTAGGGTGAGTTGCCAGATTGCACCATTTATTTTAATTTTTATTTACATGCGTTGCCAACTAATGTTTTTTATTTTAATTATGTTCAGGTGTACCTTATTAGGGTGATTTGCTAGGCAGCACCATTTAATTTAATTTCTTATTTATTAAAGACAAGGGCGACTTTCTCCTCAAGTTTGTTCAGCAAGAGAACTAATTATTTAAGCGAATCCCAATATTAACAATAAAAGAAATACAATTAAACGAATTAAATAAAACACTATTACATCATTTTGTTTATTTAGACGAATTATTCGAATTAATTTCACGAAATATATAGAAAATAATTGTACAATCCTATACAAACGATGGAATATATATGATCAAAAATAAAATAAAAAAATAATAATATAGGAAATACGAACGTGGAATATATAAATCAAAGAAATAAAATAAAAAATAATATATGGAATATATTTAATTAACTAAATATACTGAAAACAAATATACTGTACATCCAAATACTTTATGTTCTACTGTGATTAACTTAAACACTAAAATCGCACGTAATCGAGTCTACAGTCACATCACTGTTGCTTTGCACTACGCAATAAATACGATTTAACATTATTTCACCGCTCAAGTTAAGGGATACCTGTACTCGATGTAAATGGCCTTCATATCGTTCAATACTATTTTTGTGCCCACTTTACATTCGGTTGGTAAGTTATCTTTAAAGGAATACATTCAAAAGCACGCAAAAAGAGGTCATCGTTAGCCACAACATCATTATTAAATACAATTTATAAACACTCCTTTCCAATCGAGGGTTTATTCTTACCGATCCGAGCTTTTCATTCGTGAACTCTTCTTCACATTGCATAGCGGCAGTTGAAATAATCTTCTAAGTCGTAACGACATCTGTTCATTTTATATATATATATATATATATATATATATATATATATATATATATATATATATATATATAAAGAAATAGTTCTTCAGGGCGAACGATGTAGGTGAGCTCATTGCATCTGTATAAGTTTCTTTCCTGTTTTCAAGGGATCACCTGTAAATATCTCTCAAAAAAAATTCTACTACAAATTTTACTGTTGAGATGAATGAGTAGGAAAACCGAACCACGCATCCGATGTTTTAAGCGAGGCGACCGAGATGCATTTATTTCAAGATCTAAAAAACTTCGCGAAATCAAAGTTGATGCAAAGAAGAGGAACTACAAAAACAGAAAAGCAAGCAAACAAACAAAGTCGAGTTATTTGTTGCAGAAGAAGCACGAAGGCATGCAAGCAAGCAATCACTCTGTAAGTGAAACTTTTTACTTGTACAAAGATTTTTAATCTTAATGTTTCCACTTCAATTACCCCTATTAAAATTTCTCTTAATTCTAATTAGTAATTTTTTAACTTTTTACAAATTTAAGTTATTTATAATAATAATAATTAGTAAATAAATTACATTCACTTACTTTTGTCAATCCTCAACATAAAAAATGTTTTCAAAATCAACTCTTTTTATTCCACAAAAATGTGTAACGATATAAAACTCGCATCACTTTACACGCACGTGAATAGCCCGAGGCACTCCAACTGTGTGTGTGTTAATCCTTTACATCGTCTCTGTTATTATTAAAATTATTATTATTATTATTATTATTATTATTATTATTATTATTATTGGGATAAAAAGTATTAATTAATTTTGTAATTCTCTTTTTATTCTAAGATACGGAAATTCATGTTTTCAGATAAAATTAATTCTTGATAAACTACGAACTGAGGACGGCACACACACACATATACACACACACACTCACATATCTGGAATGGTCAAAAGGGAATATTCGAGCTGACCTACATTGTGCGCGTAACTGATATGCAAAGAGAGAAATTGAACAAACAGATGTAAAAAATGTAATGACGGTGTGTGTGTATATATATATATATATATATATATATATATATTCCTCGCTTAAACAGTGTATTTCTTATATTATCATTTTTTACTGTATATATATATATTCTTCGTTGAACTTGTGTAATTCTTGTACTATTATTATAAGCGAGGAGATAGCGGGTGGAATGTTATGCAGATCACTTGCACGTGTCTACTGTCCCCATGCATATCAAACTATAGGTTGACTTGGAACACACAACACACACACACACACACACACACACACACAATGGCGAAAATAAAACGTTATTTGAAACATGAATTATTTAATGATCATCGGCAAGTAATTAAAGCATGGCATATATTCAAATGCACATAATAAATAAAATAAACACATCTTTACGGTAGAACTTTTTTAAATGGCTCTACTTTCAAGCTCCTGAGAAAGAAAGCAGAATTTATTAAATACCACCACAAGCGTTTTTCAAACTATGAACCAAATCTGAGGAAACATTTGTCGCTTAGCCATTTTTTCTAGAAGGTCTTCAATTAATTTAATACCAAATTAGTCCGAAAGAACTCTCGATAGTAATTACAGTAAACTGCAAAACCATCGCGATGTAAGAATGCATTCAGTAAAGTTTTCAGAGAGTTACTATTTCTGTCACATGTACTATTAGGAAAATACTACTCTTATTGTTAGTAATTGACTGGTTTTAGTATGAAATGCAAATAGTGTAGAGGAACTGTTCACAACTTCTGAAGGTAGCCCGTTCCACGTGTCACAGATCTTATAGGTAAAGTAATTTCCACACACACTACTGCTAAACCGTTTCAAATCCAACTTACAACCATTGTTGCGAGTTGAGTTATCATTTAAACTAAACATGCTTCTAAAATCAGCATTGTTGAACCCGTGTAAGAGCTTTAAAATCTCGATGAGTTGACCGTGCAGCCTCCGAGTTCCCAGCGAAAACAAATTCAGGGTGCGAAGCGTCGATTGTGTCCCATATGCCTAACGGAAGGGATTAAATTTGTGGCCTCGCCTGGACTCGCTCCAGCCTGTTAATCACTTTCCTGAGGGTGGGCGATCAGAACTGCACACCATAACCCAGGTGCGGCCGAACCAGGGAATTGTACAGAGAGAGCACAATCTCCTTGTTTCCGAAATCGAAATTGCCTCGTGATATAACCTATCAGCTTCTGGGCTTCCTTTTCCACCTCCACGCACTGTTTGGTAAACTTGAGGTCGCTGCTAATTAGCACACCCAAGACCTTTTCCAAATCAGTGGTCTCGATATTACTCCCCAAAATGGAGTAGTCCTACTTTGGATTGGCGTAGCCAATGTGCATGGCCTTGCATTTACCCAAATTGAACGGCATTTGTCATTTTTCGGACCACTCCCCTATCCTACATAGGTCAGCAGAGAGAAAGAGAAACGTGTAATACTCGATATCCGGTCAATCACGTGCTTGATTCGGATATACGATAATGGGCACGCAGGTTGGATGCCAAAATTTCAATTAATTTATTGTTTCATTTATGAAGTTTCGGAATATTACTCGGTATAAATACTTACGGCACGCGAGCGCAAACACATACACACACACACACACACACACACAATATTGCAAAAACACAGGGTTTTTATTCGATGATGTTTGTTTGTGTATACTATAGAAAATGCGATGATTCCTCATTTCACGAAGGTCAAGCTTGTTGTCCCTCCTCTTGAGTTGGCCTGGTGAAGTAGTGAGTTGGTTTCTTGTATTCTCCACCTTACATAGCCAGGTAACCCCGGCTCATCGGTGATTGTTCTGAGCCAGGCGTCTAATAGTTGTATTACCTTGGGTAAGAAACACAAACTTGCGGTGCATCTTGCTCCCGATGAATCATGCACTAGGACTGATAATAACGGGTGTCTGCAATGCAAACTAACGAAAATTGCAATCAATTGAATATGGATTTGGATGTTCTTTTGACTAAACTAATACAGAGCAGTGCTGCTTTCAGTGGTGATGAACCACGCACGAAAGTCTCGTTGGTACTTTGACCCCTATTTGTTTTGCAGTGCTGGTGCGAGCTACTCGTACCCTGAAATGGGCGTATGGGCGAAATGGTGCTGTATGTAAAAAGATGTTTAACTTTTCATACTTCTACTTAAACTATGTGTGCATCGATGATTATATATATATATATATATATGTGTGTGTGTGTGTGTGCATTTATTTATTTATTTATACTGTATTAGCAATGTTTTTGACACATATCTCAAGAGATTAAGTCAAAGATAGATGAAAATTTTCACTATTTTTCACAAAACACACACACACACACACACATTCGGGGTGCGAGTAGCTCGCAAAACTATTACCAAATACATAAGACACCCTCTAATTTTTCCCGCTCTGATGTGAATGTCATACTTCGCCTCCTTCCTCGAAAAACCTCCTCAGTGACACGTTCAGATCTCATCATGTAGTACTGACGTCGCAACAAACCGCAATGGCCTGATGTCATTCATTTAACTTTATTTCAACATCACTTTCCTCATGCGTTATTATAATATTCAAGTCATTATTCAAGTGCACATTTATAAAATTTCAAGATTCATTCATTCTACGAACATGCATTCAACTTGCATTCAAGCAATTGTAACTTTTTTGTCACATTTAAATATCATAACTGCTATGAAACTTTCTTCTTTTGTTTTGTTAAATAAATGAAAACCCAACGAAGCCTTTAATCACTTTCGTTATTGACAATCAATTGACGTGATCTGAAAAGACCTGATGACCTCGAGCCAAGCTATCATTAATTAATTAACATTATAAGTAAAAGGTTAACACTACAGATTTAAGGAAACGAAAAACTGATCTGGTCGGTGAGAGAATTAAAAATTGAAAAATGTTTTCATCTACAAAACCCCGTAGTTGGAACTAATCAAGTTTTTTCACTATTAACTTATTTACGGATTTCAATCGAAACACGTGTTACCGCTGCACAAGGCAGAAAGACTATATATATATATATATATATATATATATATATATATATCGTATATACCATGTATATGTATTAACATTACAGTCAAACTTGAAATTTATTGTAATATGAAAAAAATGCTTTGCTAATTAACCTTATACAGTATATAGTCATAAATGCTCATATGGAGTTGACAATGGACTCCAATCGCCCAGGGAAATACTCTTCACAACACATAGGGCGTGCATTCATTTTATACACTACACAATCTCCAAAATTCATATAAAAAAAAGTCTTTGTGAACCTCGGAGACCTTGATGTTGGTTGTCTCCTTATATAGGGGGGCCATTTTTATAGATGCTTGTTCTTGGCCTCTCCATACTGCATAAAAAAAATTTGTGTAAATTTTCATCCGTGACCATTTTTACTCAGTAGGTCGAACAGGTTATATACTTTATATTTTCAACTTTTTAATCACTTTCCTTGTGTTAAGGTAGTTGCGGGAGGGGGGTTCTATAAAAAAGTTTAGAGAAACCTTTTACTTTACCGTATACAATGATTATTTTTTTCAAATTTCATCCGCGTTAGGAATTTAATTAAAAAAACTCGGAGTCAAATAAATCGTCCGTTTGCTTCCTCATCGCTTACACGTTAGGTTATGTTAAGTTAACCCAAAATAACCCATCTTCAAAAAAGGTAAAACTCGAAAAGTAGATCGCGCAGAAAATCTGACGTGATTATAAAATTCGATTTAATTGGCAAAAATGTGACTTACTATTGGTGCTACTATATATATATATATATATATAAAAAGAACTTATAACCTTGTTAACCTTGCTGTTGTTCCGTGCGTCGATCTCTCTTCACAAGGAGATCAAGCTGGTGGCCGCGCCTCTAGGTCCGGCTTGGTGGAGGAGCGAGTTGCTTTCTTGCGCTCTCTACCGTACATATCCAGGTACACCCGGTTCATCTGGTACCGTCCTGAGCCATGCATCTAGTCTTCTATGGAAGACTTCAACTTTGACACTTCTAACGTTTCTGAGGTCCTTTGGAAGCTGATTGAAAAGTCTTGGCCCTGCCGGGCCTTTAATTTGGGAACACTACACATTCTGCCTTTCCTATTTTCCAGTGTTGTTTGAATGGTAATTGGGTTTAGTTTGAGGTTTGGTACTAATTTTTCAGTCATTTTCCATATATAGATTATGATGTACCTCTCTCTCCTTCTTTCCAAGGAGTACAGAATTAGTTTACGTAGTCTTTCCCAGGAGATGAGTTCTTTGCAGCCATCAATCTTGGCTGTGAAATGCCTTTGCGTTTCTTCTAGGTTATTAGTTTCTTCCTTTTTATATGGGGACGTCAAAACTGAGCAGTATTCAAGTTTTGGTATAATTAGTGTTTTTAGCAGGGGAATCATTACTGTCCTGTCCCTTCTTTTGAACGTTTTTAGTACCTGTCCCGCGAATCTCTTTGCTTTATTTATCGCTATCTGATTTTGTGTTTCGAATTTCGCATCATTGGTCATTATTACCCCAGATCGATCGCTTTCGTGCTTCTCTGATATTCCTGTCTATCTGGAGCATGATATGCAGTCTGTTTAAGTTCCTCTTTTCTACCATATCTCAAGAGCTGAAATTTCTCGATGTTAAATGACATGTTGTTATCTTCTGACCATTTGTGTATATACATATATATATATATATATAATAATATATATATATATATATAATATATATATATATGGTGGAGCTTTAATAATATTTTTCTCGTTAATTCAGTATCGCTGTAGGAATGCTTGGGCTCTTCACGTGCGTGTAAAGTGATTCGAGTTTTACATCGTTACACATTTTTGTGGAATGAAAAGAGAAGTTGATTTTGGAAACATTTTATATAGAGAGGATTGACAAAAGTAAGTGAATATAATTTATTTACTAATTATTATTCTTATAAATAACCTAAATTTGTAAAAAGTTTAAAAAATTACTAATTAGAATTGAGAGAAATTTTAATAGTGGTAATTGAAGTGGAAACATTAAGATCTTTTGTACAAGTAAAAAGTTTCACTTTCAGATTGATTGCTTGCTTGCATGCCTTCGTGCTTCTTCTGCAATAAATAACTCGACATTGTTTGTTTGCTTGCTTTTCTGTTTCCGTGGTTTTTCATTGCATCAACTTTGATTTCGCGAAGTTTTTTAGATTTTGAAATAAATGTATCTCGGTCGCCTCGCTTAAAACATCGGATGCGTGTTCACGTTTCCTACTCATTCATCTCAACGATAAAATTTATAGTAGAAATTTGTTTTCTGTGAGATATTTACAGGTGATCCCTTGAAAAGAGGAAACAAACTTTTACAGATGCAATGAGCTCACCTACACTGTACACCGTGAAGAACTGTTTCTTTATATAGTGAACAGATGTCGTTACGACTTAGAAGATTATTTCAACTGTTGCTATGCAATGTGAAGAGGAGTTCACGAATGACAAGCTCGGATCGGTAAGAATAAACCCTCGATTGGAAAGGAGTGTTTATAAGTTGTACTTAATAATGATGTTGTGGCTAACGATGACCTCTTTGTGCGTGCTTTTGAATGTATTCCTTTAAAGATAACTTACCAACCGAATGTAAAGTGGGCACAAAAACAGTATTGAACGATATGAAGGCCATTTACATCGAGTACAGGCATCCCTATAACTTGGGCGGTGAAATAATGCTAAATCGTATTTACTGCGTAGTGCAAAGCAACAGTGATGTGACTGTAGACTCGATTACGTGCGAGTTTAGTGTTTAAGCTAAGCGCAGTAGAACATAAAGTATTTTGTTCTATATTTATTTTCAATATATTTAATTAATTAATATAATTATATATATATATATTTGAAAATTATTTCACGAAAGTAACACGTGAAAAGTATTTATGATGAATAAAACCACGAAGGAAAGGAAACACAGAGTACTGCTCAAGCGCTTTCGTCTAATGTCATCCTCAGGAACACTGAAGTAAATAAAGAGTTGAAGACTATATATAGGTTACAAAAAAAATATATCTATATATATATATATATAGAAATAAAAATTGTGGGAGGAGCATACAAATTTGTAAGGAAAACTAACAAATTTAGCACTGCCCGAATTAAACATAAGATCAAATGGATTGTTTACAACCAATTTTATAGATAATGCCTGAATGATATATGTCACAAAAAAATAAAAAATAAAAATAAATTGAAAAATAAAAATTGTAAGAGGAGCACACAAATTTATAAGGGAAAATTACCAAAGTTTTAGCACTCTGCCCTTCTTGTCTAAATCCGTTCTGAACGAATTCAAAACAACGGGATTGAGTTGAAAAAGACCTTCGCTCATATTAAAGTTATTTGTAAGTTGGATAATAGCAGACTCAAGAATATTTCTATTAACAATGTTGCTTGATGAAACAAAACTGAAGCATTATTCGAATCAATACAGTGGGATAACTCTGAAAAAGGGCACTGGACGACTGTCCCGTTCTAACGGAATATTGATGCTGTTTTACACGCGTGTGCAAATCTTTTCCCGTCTGACCAATGTAAAAGGAATCATATTGTTTACAACCAATTTTATAGATAATGCCTGAATTATTGGTAGGGCTATTATTTACTGATATTTTTCACAATATTGTTATATAAAAATATTACAGTAATATCCAAAAGTTTAAGCACATTAGCAATGCCTAAAAAGCCCGTGAAAAATGGAAGTACTAAAATGTTCTTTGACAAAGTGCGAGTGTTATTATTCACACGATAGAAGGTTCGTTTTGCTTTGTTAAGACAAGATTCCATAAACGCAGGTGGGTAGCACAGATCACTTCCAATACCGTTGAATTTTCAAATTCGCCATCGATGTATTCCGGACTGGAGATTCAAAGAGCGCGGAGAAACAGTGAAGAAAATATGGCCTTCTTAATAGGGGTGTCATGTCAAGAGTAAAGTGTACTTAGGACAAATTGTTTTTTCCGATAGATACTAAACTTAAAACCTGGGCTTTCACTATGTACACGCACATCCAAAAACGGGATTGAGTTGTCTTGTTCCACTTCTAAAGTAAACTTAATGGAGGGGACTTGATCATTTAATTGAAGGAGGAAGTCATCCAGGTCACGATTCATGGGCCAGAGACACAAAATATCATCGACGTACCGCAACCATGGGATGCCGACCCCCAGGATTCTCGGAATGTAAGTAATTTCGAAAAACTCCATATAAATATTGGAGAGGAGGGGCGAGAAGGTGGTGCCCATGGCCATCCCAAAAACCTGTTGATAATACTCGCTATTCAAAGTGAATTTACAGTCTTTCGTGCAAAGCTTAATAAGTTCCAAACCGATGTGTGCATGTAATTTTCTCTTATAAATTTGTATGCTCCTCTTACAATTTTTATTTTTCAATTTATTTTTATTTTTTATTTTTTTTGTGACCTATATATCATTCAGGCATTATCTATAAAATTGGCTGCAAACAATCCATTTGATCTCGAGTTGAATTCAGGCAAAGTTCTAAACTTGGTAGTTTTCTTACAAATTTGTATGCTCCTCCTGAGGATGTCACTAGACGAAAGCGCTTGGGCACTACTCTGTGTTTCCTTTCCTTCGTGGTTTTATTCATCATATATATATATATACAGGGTGTCCCATAAGTCCAGCATCATAGGAGAAATTCATATTTTTCTATTTCTACAAACCATAATTCATATTTTTTTCTTTCTACAGGCCATAATGTCTGTGAGCAAGGAAGAACGAATCCAGATAATTCTACTCAGAGTAAATCGGAGACTGCATTCAGACCGCGAGCCAATAACACAGAGTTGTGTTAGCAGACTTGTTGCAAAGTTTAAGGAAACAGGATCCATAGAAGATAAACCACGCAGTGGACCTTCAAAGAGGTCCACTGACGATGATACAGCGACTGCTATCTTGGCTCATTTTAACAGAAGTCCCAATAAGTCTCTTCGGCGATTGTTCGCCGAGACAGGAGTGTCGAAAAGTAGCATCCATCGCATTCTTCAGGCTCACAAATGGCATCCCTATAAACTTCAGATCCTACAGAAATTAAGCGAAGATGATCCCGACCGGCGGATGGAATTTTGTGAATGGGCTACGGAACAATATGCCTGGGATGCCAATTTCCCGTCCACCATTCTGTTCAGTGACGAGGCTGTTTTTTATGGAAATGGTGAGGTAAATCGACAGAACACCCGCTACTGGTCTCAAAACAACCCTCACTGGTATACCTCTTCAAAGGAACAAGGTGCATCTCGGGTGATGGTATGGTGTGGCATTTGGAAGGATCGCGTCATAGTCCCCCTCTTTTTCCATGAACATGTCACTGGAGGCACGTACCTACGTATGCTCAAGGAAGAAGCATTTCCCAGTGTCTTGAACGAAGAAGGAAATTTCCCAACATGGTTCCAGCAAGACGGCGCTCCTGCACATTACAGCACCCAAGTAAGGGAATACCTGTACCAACAATTCCCTGGTCATTGGATAGGACGTCGAGGGCCTGTGGAATGGCCAGCTAGAAGCCCGGATCTCACGCCACTAGATTTTTATCTCTGGGGCCACTTGAAAGCGCTGGTATACGCAGAGAAAATTAGGAGTGTTGAACATTTGCGACGGCGCATTATTGGGGCATGTAACACCATTACTCCTGACATCATTCACCGTGTGCTTGCTGACTGGGTATCACTTCTGAATTTGTATATTGAAAACAATGGTGGACATATTGAGCACGTTGTGCAAATAAAAGCTTTTGTTTTGCCTTTTTTTATTATTTTCCCTATGATGCAGGACTTATTGGACACTCTGTATATATATATATATATATATATATATATATATATATATATATATATATATATTACTCTTGTACTATTGATGGTTATATTCCATCGTTTTGTATTCCATATATTATTATTTTATTTTATTTCTTTGATTTATATATTCCACGTTCGTATTATATTATTATTATTTTTTATTTTATTTTTGATCATATATATTCCGTCGTTTGTATAGGATTGTATATTTATTTTCTATATATTTTTTTTAAATTGATTCGAATAATTCGTCTAAATAAACAGAATGATGTAATGGTGTTTTATTTAATTCGTTTTAATTGTATTTCTTTTATTGTTAATATTGGGATTCGCTTAAATAGTTCTCTTCCTGAACAAATTTAAGGAGAAAGTCGCTCTTCCCTTTAATAAGAGCGACTTTCTCCTTAAATTTGTTCAGGAAGAGAACTATTTAAGCGAATCCCAATATTAACAATAAAAGAAATACAATTAAAACGAATTAAATAAAACACCATTACATCATTCTGTTTATTTAGACGAATTATTCGAATCAATTTAAAAAAAAATATATAGAAAATAAATATACAATCCTATACAAACGACGGAATATGTATGATCAAAAATAAATAAAAAATAATAATAATATAATACAAACGTGGAATATATAAATCAAAGAAATAAAATAAAATAATAATATATGGAATACAAAACGATGGAGTATAACCATCAATAGTACAAGAGTAATATATATATATATATATATATATATATATATATATATATATATATATACAGAGTGTCCAATAAGTCCTGCATCATAGGGAAAATAATAAAAAAAGGCAAAACAAAAGCTTTTATTTGCACAACGTGCTCAATATGTTCACCATTGTTTTCAATATACAAATTCAGACGTGATACCCAGTCAGCAAGCACAAGGTGAATGATGTCAGGAGTAATGGTGTTACATGCCCCAATAATGCGCCGTCGCAAATGTTCAACACTCCTAATTTTCTCTGCGTATACCAGCGCTTTCAAGTGGCCCTAGAGATAAAAATCTAGTGGCGTGAGATCCCGGCTTCTAGCTGGCCATTCCACAGGCCCTCGACGTCCTATCCAATGACCAGGGAATTGTTGGTACAGGTATTCCCTTACTTGGGTGCTGTAATGTGCAGGAGCGCCGTCTTGCTGGAACCATGTTGGGAAATTTCCTTCTTCGTTCAAGACACTGGGAAATGCTTCTTCCTTGAGCATACGTAGGTACGTGCCTCCAGTGACATGTTCATGGAAAAAGAGGGGGACTATGACGCGATCCTTCCAAATGCCACACCATACCATCACCCGAGATGCACCTTGTTCCTTTGAAGAGGTATACCAGTGAGGGTTGTTTTGAGACCAGTAGCGGGTGTTCTGTCGATTTACCTCACCATTTCCATAAAAAACAGCCTCGTCACTGACAGAACAAATGGTGGACGGGAAATTGGCATCCCAGGCATATTGTTCCGTAGCCCATTCACAAAATTCCATCCGCTGGTCGGGATCATCTTCGCTTAATTTCTGTAGGAACTGAAGTTTATAAGGATGCCATTTGTGAGCCTGAAGAATGCGATGGATGCTACTTTTCACACTCCTGTCTCGGCGGACAATCGCCGAAGAGATTTATTGGGACTTCTGTTAAAATGAGCCAGAATAGCAGTCGCTGTATCATCGTCAGTGGACCTCTTTGAAGGTCCACTGCGGGGTTTATCTTCTATGGATTCTGTTTCCTTAAACTTTGCAACAAGTCTGCTAACACAACTCTGTGTTATTGGCTCGCGGTCTGAATGCAGTCTGTTAAATTCAGCAGCGGCCTCTCTTTGACTCCGATTTCCTATGAGTAGAATTATCTGGATTCGTTCTTCCTTGCTCACAGACATTATGGCCTGTAGAAAGAAAAAAATATGAATTATGGTTTGTAGAAATAGAAAAATATGAATTTCTCCTATGATGCTGGACTTATGGGACACCCTGTATATATATATAATATATATATGATGAATAAAACCACGAAGGAAAGGAAACACAGAGTAGTGCCCAAGCGCTTTCGTCTAGTGACATCCTCAGGAACACTGAAGTAAATAAAGAGTTCAAGACTATATATAGGTTACAAAAAAATATACAGTATATATATATATATTATATATTATATAATAATATAAAAATAAAAATTGTGGGAGGAGCATACAAATTTGTAAGAAAACTACCAAGTTTAGAACTTTGCCTGAATTCAACTCGAGATCAAATGGATTGTTTGCAGCCAATTTTATAGATAATGCCTGAATGATATATAGGTCACAAAAAAAATAAAAAATAAAAATAAATTGAAAAATAAAAATTGTAAGAGGAGCATACAAATTTATAAGAGAAAATTACATGCACACATCGGTTTGGAACTTATTAAGCTTTGCACGAAAGAGTGTAAATTCACTTTGAATAGCGAGTATTATCAACAGGTTTTTGGGATAGCCATGGGCACCACCTTCTCGCCCCTCCTCTCCAATATTTATATGGAGTTTTTCGAAATTACTTACATTCCGAGAATCCTGGGGGTCGGCATCCCATGGTTGCGGTACGTCGATGATATTTTGTGTCTCTGGCCCATGAATCGTGACCTGGATGACTTCCTCCTTCAATTAAATGCCCCTCCATTAAGTTTACTTTAGAAGTGGAACAAGACAACTCAATCCCGTTTTTGGATGTGCGTGTACATAGGGAGAGCCCAGGTTTTAAGTTTAGTATCTATCGGAAAAAACAATTTGTCCTACGTACACTTTACTCTTGACATGACACCCCTATTAAGAAGGCCATATTTTCTTCACTGTTTCTCCGCGCTCTTTGAATCTCCAGTCCGGAATACATCGATGGCGAATTTGAAAATTCAACGGTATTGGAAGTGATCTGTGCTACCCACCTGCGTTTATGGAATCTTGTCTTAACAAAGCAAAACGAACCTTCTATCGTGTGAATAATAACACTCGCACTTTGTCAAAGAATATTTTAGTACTTCCATTTATCACGGGCTTTTTAGGCATTGCTAATGTGCTTAAACTTTTGGATATTACTGTAATATTTTTATATAACAATATTGTGAAAAATATCAGTAAATAATAGCCCTACCAATAATTCAGGCATTATCTATAAAATTGGTTGTAAACAATGTGATTCCTTTTACATTGGTCAGACGGGAAAAGATTTGCACACGCGTGTAAAACAGCATCAATATTCCGTTAGAACGGGACAGTCGTCCAGTGCCCTTTTTCAGAGTTATCCCACTGTATTGATTCGAATAATGCTTCAGTTTGTTTCACTCAAGCAACATCGTTAATAGAAATATTCTTGAGTCTGCTATTATCCAACTTACAAATAACTTTAATATGAGCAAAGGTCTTTTTCAACTCAATCCCGTTGTTTTGAATTCGTTCGAACGGATTTAGACAAGAAGGGCAGAGTGCTAAAACTTTGGTAATTTTCCCTTATAAATTTGTGTGCTCCTCTTACAATTTTTATTTTTGAATTTATTTTTATTTTTTATTTTTTTGTGACATATATCATTCAGGCATTATCTATAAAATTGGTTGTAAACAATCCATTTGATCTTATGTTTAATTCGGGCAGTGCTAATATTGTTAGTTTTCCTTACAAATTTGTATGCTCCTCCCACAATTTTTATTTCTATATGTATTATATATATATATATATATATATATATATATATATATATATATATATATTTTGTAACCTATATACCGGGTGTTTCAAAAGTCCCTCACTAATTTGATTTTCAATTTTCTTTGCAGCTAATCGACCAACGACGTTCATCTTGTGGTAAACTCTTACTCAGTAGTTGAGAATTTTTTTGAGTCTACATTTGAAGTTTTGCTCCGTTTTCTTCTGCTACCATGCTGACTCTAGAGCAGAGGTGTAAAATCGCTGCATGGCAGGAGGTTTTTCAATCTGTGGTCGAAGTGCAGCGACGATTCCGGGCAGTCTACGGACAGCATTATGCACCGGATAGGAACACCATCGTCGCCACCCACCGGAAGTTTATGGAGACCGGATCCGTAAAGGACAAACCACGATCAGGAAGACCTCGAAGTGGGCGGAGTGAGGAGAATGTCGAAACTGTTCGTGAGGCGTTTACTCAGAGTCAAGGAAAGTCCATTCGGCGAGCTGCTGCGGAACTGAACATCAGCGCGACATCTATCCAACGGATTTTGCGGCGTGGTCTCAAGCTGTATCCGTACAAGATCCAGGTGGTTCAGAAGCTGGAACCTCAAGACTACGATTGCCGGGTGGAGTTGTGTGAGAAACTGCTGCATCACTACGAAAGAGACCCATCGATCCTGGAGCACATGTGGTTCAGCGACGAAGCTCTCTTCCACCTTTCTGGTCGCGTCAATCGGCACAACACCCGCATCTGGGGAACTCACAATCCTGCGGAGATCCGTGAACATGAAAGGGACACGCCGAAATTGGTCGTCTGGTGTGCCATCTCCTCAGCTGGGCTGATTGGTCCGTTCTTCTTCCGGGATCAAGATGGAAATTCCGTGAACGTCAACGGAGACAATTACCTTCGTATGCTTCAGGAGTTCTCCATCCCCCAACTGTCAGCTGTAGCTGACATGCAAGAAGTCATTTTCCAGCAAGACGGTGCCCCTGCTCATTACTCGCGTGAGGTTCGCTCATTTCTGAATAAGCAGTTCCCGGATCGGTGGATTGGTCGCCGTGGTCCCATCGAATGGGCTGCTCGCTTGCCTGATCTTACCCCATGCGACTTCTTTTTGTGGGGCTACATTAAGAGCAAAGTGTACGCCACCAAGCCGCGAGTCCTCCCCACACTAGAAGAACGGATCAGGAATGCGTGTGCTTCTGTTACTCCCGAAATGTTGTCCAATGTCGGCCAAGAATGCGTAAAACGGTGGCTCGCTTGTTTCGAAAAAGACGGTGCCCACGTTGAGGTGTACCAGTGACTTTCCAGTAGACTTATGAAGCCAAGTTTGATGCCACCAAAATTCTCATGAATCGTAGACTCAGCAACCAAATTGTAATTTGGTTCCTCTTGTAATTGCTATTTTAATAAAATTTTGAAAATAATGAGGGACTTTTGAAACACCCTGTATAGTCTTCAACTCTTTATTTACTTCAGTGTTCCTGAGGATGACATTAGACGAAAGCGCTTGAGCAGTACTCTGTGTTTCCTTTCCTTCGTGGTTTTATTCATCATAAATACTTTTCACGTGTTACTTTCGTGAAATAATTTTCAAATATATATATATATATATAATTATATTAATTAATTAAATATATTGAAAATAAATATAGAACAAAATACTTTATGTTCTACTGCGCTTAGCTTAAACACTAAACTCGCACGTAATCGAGTCTACAGTCACATCACTGTTGCTTTGCACTACGCAGTAAATACGATTTAGCATTATTTCACCGCCCAAGTTATAGGGATGCCTGTACTCGATGTAAATGGCCTTCATATCGTTCAATACTGTTTTTGTGTCCACTTTACATTCGGTTGGTAAGTTATCTTTAAAGGAATACATTCAAAAGCACGCACAAAGAGATCATCGTTAGCCACATCATTATTAAATACAACTTATAAACACTCCTTTCCAATCGAGAGTTTATTCTTACCGATCCGAGCTTTTCATTCGTGAACTCTTCTTCACATTGCATAGCAACAGTTGAAATAATCTTCTAAGTCATAACGACATCTGTTCATTATATAAAGAAACAGTTCTTCACGGTGTACAGTGTAGGTGAGCTCATTGCATCTGTATAAGTTTGTTTCCTCTTTTCAAGGGATCACCTGTAAATATCTCACAGAAAACAAATTTCTGCTATAAATTTTATCGTTGAGATGAATGAGTAGGAAACCTGAACCACGCATCCGATGTTTTAAGCGAGGCGACCGAGATACATTTATTTCAAAATCTAAAAAACTTCGCGAAATCAAAGTTGATGCAATGAAGAACCACGGAAACAGAAAAGCAAGCAAACAAACAATGTCGAGTTATGAAAATAAAAACCCACTCTAATAGACAGAGTTTACTTGCACGACAGTTTCGACGCCCACTGGCATCCTCCTCGAGTGGATACAGAAACACGAATGAACCAAAACAAGAGGGAAAAGCAGTCCAGGGACCGACCGTTAAGAAATTCGCACCTAGGTTAGATCCCATTCTCCCGACACCGGAAGGGCATTTTCATTAAGTACATTCGCGCAAATTTTTTAAAACTATCTTCCTCTTCTAAACATACAGATTCTATTATATTTTTTACATAATTATTACATTTATTATAAAATTTATTACATTTAATATTGCATAATTATTTATTACAGAAATTATAAATTTATTAATACATTGGTTATTACATTATTGTTTATTATACAGAACTTATAACCGAAAAACGAATGAAAAAAGCCGATTAGGAAACAATCCAGAAACCAATGAGAAATTCGCACCTAGGTTAGATACCGTTCTCCCGACACTGGAAGGGAATTTTATTACAGGGTCCGCTTACAAGTACATTCCCACAAATTAAAACTATCTTCTGTTCTATACATACAGATTCTAATATTTTGACATAATTACTGCATTTATTATTACATTTACATTTTTTAACATTTATTATTATTACCTTTACCCTAATTATTAAATTTATAATATTACCTTTATTATTACATCTGTTGCATTTATATTTATTTCCACATTTATTACTTCCATTATTACATTACTAAAGGCGAGTAAGGAAACATTCTAATCCAGAGACATTTAAGAAATTCACACTTAGGTTCGAACACGTTCCCACGACTCCGTAAGGGATTTTTTGACCAAGAATCTCATTAAAGGGTCTAACTTATAAGTACCTTCGCACAAATTAAAATTATCTACTTTTTCTATACACACAGATTCTATTATTTTTCTTTTGACATAATTATTACATTTATAAAGTACCTTACTTGATTCCCAATCTATAGCATGATTATTTTGGCTGGCGTGATAAAAAATGGCATTATTAGTATTACAACTTCTGAAGGCATATTTGTGTTCTTTAATACGGGTTTCAATATTTCTTCCAGTTTCACCCACGTATACTAAATCACAACTTTTACAGGGAATGCTGTAGACAGGCTTGTTCCTCTTTTGCCACGTTATTCCTAACCAATTTACTTTTCACGGTAGACGAATATTTGAACGCCAAAGCAAACTTAAAATCTTTCGTCAACGGTTTTACTTTTTCTAAGCCGGCAATGTAAGGCAAACTCACATATTGTTTTTGGTTAACTGAAGGTTCCCGAGGGGCATAAAAAGATTTTCTGGCTTTAAAATACGCCTTTCTGATAAACCACTCGGGATATTTTAAATCCTTAAAAATGTTCCAAATCTTTGAATTTTCCGGGTCCAGCAAATGTGGGCTACAAATCCTGAGTGCTCTTAGAAACATGGAAGAAATAATTGAGCTTTTAACCCCTTCATCATGATATGAAAAATAATGAATGTACGAATTACAATGAGTAGGTTTTCTATAGACCGTGAAATTGGGCTTTCCGCTTTCGTTAATGACCAAAACATCTAGAAAAGGTAATTGTTTGTCGTTCTCCCATTCATATTTAAATTTAATAGAGGGAACAAGATTATTTAATGACTGAAAGAAAGTGTCAAAGTTGTTCCAGTGGTCAGGCCAAAATGAGAAAATATCATCTACATAACGAAACCAAATTAGATTCCTGGGACATATTGTTTGCAACAATTCCGACTCATAGTATTCCATGTATAATGTACTCAGTATTGGGGATAAAGGAGACCCCATTCCCATACCAAAACGTTGCAAATAAAATTCTTCACCGAAGGAGAAGGCATTATTGGTGACACAGAGTTTTATCAGTTCTAAAAATACAGATGTGGGCATGCCTAGTTCTACGTTACATGTTGGCAATTTTCTATCTAAAAAACTAAGTACATCATCAATGGGAACTTTCGTAAACAAGGACTCAACGTCAAAACTGATCATTCTTCCCCGTTTTAAATCTAAGGACATAACTTTGTTAATAAAGTCACAGGAATTAGTGATGTGCGAGCCTGAAAATTTACCAACTAATGGGGATAATTTATCTGCAAGAAATTTAGATAACCTGTAACTAAAGGAACCCCTGTGTGAAATAATGGGACGGAGTGGTATATTAATCTTATGGGTTTTGGGTAGGCCGTAAATGTGGGGGAGTTTGGGGTTAATCTGTAGAAATCTTTTAGGATCAATCGCCGGGACATCTTTTAATAAGTTCCTGATGGTTAGCTTTAGACAAGCTTTAGACAAGCTCAGGAAGAATGAAGCAATATTTGTCACTAAAGCGGACAAAAGTAACACTGTGGTTATTTTAGACAAGTGTGATTATAAACAAAAAATGGAAGCGTTACTTAGTGATGAATTCACCTACGCCAAAGTGAGATCGTCCCCCCTGAAGCGTCTTTCTGCCGAATTCAACAAAACCATCAGGAACTTATTAAAAGATGTCCCGGCGATTGATCCTAAAAGATTTCTACAGATTAACCCCAAACTCCCCCACATTTACGGCCTACCCAAAACCCATAAGATTAATATACCACTCCGTCCCATTATTTCACACAGGGGTTCCTTTAGTTACAGGTTATCTAAATTTCTTGCAGATAAATTATCCCATTAGTTGGTAAATTTTCAGGCTCGCACATCACTAATTCCTGTGACTTTATTAACAAAGTTATGTCCTTAGATTTAAAACGGGGAAGAATGATCAGTTTTTGACGTTGAGTCCTTGTTTACGAAAGTTCCCATTGATGATGTACTTAGTTTTTTAGATAGAAAATTGCCAACATGTAACGTAGAACTAGGCATGCCCACATCTGTATTTTTAGAACTGATAAAACTCTGTGTCACCAATAATGCCTTCTCCTTCGGTGAAGAATTTTATTTGCAACGTTTTGGTATGGGAATGGGGTCTCCTTTATCCCCAATACTGAGTACATTATACATGGAATACTATGAGTCGGAATTGTTGCAAACAATATGTCCCAGGAATCTAATTTGGTTTCGTTATGTAGATGATATTTTCTCATTTTGGCCTGACCACTGGAACAACTTTGACACTTTCTTTCAGTCATTAAATAATCTTGTTCCCTCTATTAAATTTAAATATGAATGGGAGAACGACAAACAATTACCTTTTCTAGATGTTTTGGTCATTAACGAAAGCGGAAAGCCAATTTCACGGTCTATAGAAAACCTACTCATTGTAATTCGTACATTCATTATTTTTCATATCATGATGAAGGGGTTAAAAGCTCAATTATTTCTTCCATGTTTCTAAGAGCACTCAGGATTTGTAGCCCACATTTGCTGGACCCGGAAAATTCAAAGATTTGGAACATTTTTAAGGATTTAAAATATCCCGAGTGGTTTATCAGAAAGGCGTATTTTAAAGCCAGAAAATCTTTTTATGCCCCTCGGGAACCTTCAGTTAACCAAAAACAATATGTGAGTTTGCCTTACATTGCCGGCTTAGAAAGAGTAAAACCGTTGACGAAAGATTTTAAGTTTGCTTTGGCGTTCAAATATTCGTCTACCGTGAAAAGTAAATTGGTTAGGAATAACGTGGCAAAAGAGGAACAAGCCTGTGTCTACAGCATTCCCTGTAAAAGTTGTGATTTAGTATACGTGGGGAAACTGGAAGAAATATTGAAACCCGTATTAAAGAACACAAATATGCCTTCAGAAGTTGTAATACTAATAATGCCATTTTTTATCACGCCAGCCAAAATAATCATGCTATAGATTGGGAATCAAGTAAGGTACTTTATAAATGTAATAATTATGTCAAAAGAAAAATAATAGAATCTGTGGTATAGAAAAAGTAGATAATTTTAATTTGTGCGAAGGTACTTATAAGTTAGACCCTTTAATGAGATTCTTGGTCAAAAAATCCCTTACGGAGTCGTGGGAACGTGTTCGAACCTAAGTGTGAATTTCTTAAATGTCTCTGGATTGGAATGTTTCCTTACTCGCCTTTAGTAAATGTAATAATGGAAGTAATAAATGTGGAAATAAATATAAATGCAACAGATGTAATAATAAAGGTAATATTATAAATTTAATAATTAGGGTAAAGGTAATAATAATAAATGTTAAAAAATGTAAATGTAATAATAAATGCAGTAATTATGTCAAAATATTAGAATCTGTATGTATAGAACAAGAAGATAGTTTTAATTTGTGGGAATGTACTTTAAGCGGACCCTGTAATAAAATCCCTTCCAGTGTCGGGAGAACGGTATCTAACCTAGGTGCGAATTTCTCATTGGTTCTGGATTGTTTCCTAATCGGCTTTTTTCATTCGTTTTTCGGTTTATAAGTTCTGTATAATAAACAATAATGTAATAACCAATGTATAATAAATTTATAATTTCTGTAATAAATAATTATGCAATATTAAATGTAAAAATTTAATAATAAATTAATAATTATGTAAAAATATAATAGAATCTGTATGTTTAGAACAGGAAGATAGTTTTAAATTTGCGCGAATGTACTTAATGAAAATGCCCTTCCGGTGTCGGGAGAATGGGATCTAACCTAGGTGCGAATTTCTTAACGGTCGGTCCCTGGACTGCTTTTCCCTCTTGTTTTGGTTCATTCGTGTTTCTGTATCCACCCGAGGAGGATGCCAGTGGGCGTCGAAACTGTCGTGGAAATAAACTCTGTCTATTAGAGTGGGTTTTTATTTTCATATTTTGACCTTCACGTAGAAAAAAAGTGAAGTTTTTTTGCATTTAATGTCGAGTTATTTATTGCAGAAGAAGCACGAAGGCATGCAAGCAAGCAATCAATCTGAAAGTGAAACTTTTTACTTGTACAAAAGATCTTAATGTTTCCACTTCAATTACCCCTATTAAAATTTCTCTCAATTCTAATTAGTAATTTTTTAAAATTTTTACAAATTTAGGTTATTTATAAGAATAATAATAATTAGTAAATAAATTATATTCACTTACTTTTGTCAATCCTCTCTATATAAAATGTTTCCAAAATCAACTTCTCTTTTCATTCCACAAAAATGTGTAACGATGTAAAATTCGAATCACTTTACACGCACGTGAAGAGCCCAAGCATTCCTACAGCGATACTGAATTAACGAGAAAAATATTATTAAAGCTCCACCATATATATATACAGGGCGTCCCAAAAAAATGTATACACACTTTAACAGCTGATAGCTCAATTGATGTTTCTTTCTTTCCAAGTTAAACCGATTAGAATTAATAATGGCAGTCAGACTAACCTTTGAACAAAGGAAATTCATTCTAAAATGCTATTGGAAGTGTGAAAACGCAGTTGAAATGCAAAGACAGTTTAGGAGGGAGTTTCAAACAGATCCACCAACGCGACTTACCATCACTCGAATTAGAGATAAGTTTAAAGCCGATGGAACTGTTCAGAATGTCCACAAGAAGCGTTCCGGAAGACCACGGACATCGACAAGCCCCACAAAGCAAGAAAGAGTACTGGAAACGTATCACCAAAGTCCAAGAAAATCTGTGCGGCAAGCGAGTCGTGAGGTAGGAATTTCAGAATCGTCTGTCCAACGCATTTTGAAGCGCTGTCAGTGGAAAAGTTACATTCCAAGATTAGTCCATGCTATTAATGAAGATGATCCGGACCGAAGAGTGGAGTATTGCGAGTGGTACTTGGCACGATGTGGATTGGACGAAGGGGTTTCGTAGAATACCCTCCGCGTTCACCAGACCTCACACCACTAGACTTTTTTTATGGGGATACTTAAAAGACAAAGTCTACGCCATAAAACCTGCAACAGTCGCTGAATTGAGAGCAGCCATTGAACGAGAATGCACACAAATACCAAACGAAATGTTTCGTGATGTTTGCGATTCCATTGCTTCGCGTTATCAGCAGTGCCTGGACCAGAACGGACGTCAGTTTGAAAACAGGCGTTGACAAAACAATTAAATAATGTCTGTAGATTCTACTACATTTTGAAAATGAAATGTATTTTAATAAACACTGCCTTTATAAGTATTTAAAGTGTGTATACATTTGTTTGGGACGCCCTGCATATAATATATATATATATATATATATATATATATTAGGGTGATGCACAAATCATGACCATCGTGGATTTTTAGGGATACCCCCTCATTTGTTCCAATTTGTCACAAAAACACCCTGTGAGAAATTCCAGGTCAAACAAATAACATTCAGAGGTCGCGCCCGCCAATTGAAAATTTGAAAATTACAAAAAATTAGAGTAAAATCAAATTTTTTGAATTTGTTCTTATTTTTGTTGCAGGTTTGTTGCAGGTTGCAGGTTTTGTGCAGGTTTGCTGCAGGCAGAGTGGTAGGTGATGCGTATATGAGCAAATAGCGTTCAAGGAAATCGGTATCGCAGTGTGCTTGTGGCAGTGTCCAGGAGAGGTGCTATATCAGTGAGTCTCTCCGCCTCAATTTCTCTTCTATTTCCTCTATCTTAATTGTGACAAAAATGAGATCAAGAAGCTCAACAGATATCTGGCTGATCGGTCAACAAATAGATAAATTGAATCAAAGTAAGCTTCCATCAAAGAAAGAAGTAATTTCCTTATTCATGAATTATAACATATCAAGAATGAAACTGTCAGAGAAGCATTAACTTCAACCGTTAATGATGTTTTGGAACTGTGGCAGAGAGCAGGAATACCAACAACCCAGAAATGTAATGTTTGTTGTTGTGAAGAAATTAAATAAACTGTATGATGAGTGGCAAGGGCTGAAGAAGAGCAAAGGAAAAAATCGAAGTTTTCAATAGAGAAAGAGAATACATGGAAAGAAAAATTGGATGGACTCTTTGATATTGCGCATGCAAATGCTAACGAGTTAATAACTATTGAGGAAGATAGAGAGTTTCTACGGCTACAAAGGGAAGGTCGAAAGGGTAAAATGATGGCAGTTGATAAGGATGAAGAAAAACGTCGAAAGGAAGCTGCGAAGAGACATGAAAAAATGGATAAGAAAAGGTTACATGAATCAAGTGCATTTGATGAAACAGTTGTTCTTGCAAGCAGCAGCAGTTCCTGCAGTGATTCACCTGCATCTACGGAAGAAGAAGTAGATCTGGAAGTACCCTCAACATCCAAAAGAGGCCTTCCAAGAAAAAAATTCAAGATTATGAATGAAAATCTGCTTTCCTCATTGGATGTTGCTAAGATCAGCGACCGATCAGCCTCTTTAATAATTATTCCAACGATCGCAAATGTTGGAAAAGATCCAGAGAATTACAATGTTAGCTACTCATCGATTCGCAGGGCAAGACAGAAATCAAGAAAGAAGTTCAGTGAAAACTTGAAAGAAGAATTTCAAGCTGACAAACCCTTGATTGTTCATTGGGATGGCAAACTCCTCGAAGACATTACCGGGAATGAGGTTGTTGATCGGTTGCCAGTCCTAATCTCTGGCAATGGAGAAGATCAACTGCTTGGAGTGCCAAATATAGATCATGGCACAGGAAAGGATACTGCAAATGCAGTACATCAGGCGATCATTGATTGGAATCTAATAGATAAGGTAAAAGGCATGTGTTTCGATACAACTGCATCGAACACAGGTCGTAAAAACGGAGCTTGTGTCCTAATTGAACAGAAAATGGAGAAAGATTTGTTGTGGTGTCCTTGTCGACACCATATCCTTGAAATCATGTTGGAAGCAGTGGTATCCCCTGCATTACAGGCTTCATCAGGCCCTGACATTCAGTTATTCAAAAGATTCAAAACAAACTGGAATAAGATTAATCTAACTTCATACGATAAATTAGAAAATTATCCACAAAAGGAAAAAGAGGAAATCATCAACTTTGCAGCAAGAAAAATCAATGAAGATCAACCTCGCGACGATTACAGAGAGTTATTGGAACTGACAATCATCTTGCTTGGCGGTACTCCAACGACTGGAATAAAATTCAGGAAGCCTGGGGCTTATCATAGAGCCCGTTGGATGGCGAAAGTCATTTATTCAATGAAAATCTTTATGTTCAAAAGTCAGTTCAAAATAACAGCAATAGAAGAAAGAAATCTAAAAGAAATTTGTTGGTTTTCTGTTTCAATTTATATTAAGCATTGGTTTTCAGCACCCTGCGCAGCAAGTGCTCCACGAAATGATCTGAGTCTTCTCAAGAATCTTCACAGCTACAAAAGCAAAAATGAACAACTAGCAAATGCTGCTTTAGAAAAATTCAAGAATCATTTGTGGTATCTCTCAGAAGAGTTGATCGCATTGGCTTTCTTTGATGATAAAATCAGCTTTAACACCAAAAGAAAAATGAAGGAGGCTCTTACAAAATCTTCGGAGCCAGATCCTCCAAAGAAGACACAAATAGACATAAAAACTATTGACAATAAGCAGCTTGAAGATTTTGTAACTGCTAACACAAAGTCCTCCTTCAGTATACTCGGATTGTCTTCAACGTTCTTGAGCAAACCAGTAGAAGATTGGCTTCTCAATGAGAGTTATTGGGTTGCAAAGAACGTAGTGAATCACATGAAAGTTGTTAATGATATTGCTGAAAGAGGAGTGAAATTGATTGAAGATTATAACAAATTAATTACCAATGATGAACAACAGAAGCAATATCTACTGCAAGTTGTATCAAATTATCGGAAGAAGCTTCCGGACAAAACTAAGAAAACTCTCGTATCTTTGACGCAACAGTAAAATTTACGAGTATATCCATTCTATGTATCTATTATAAATATCTATTGTATTGTATCTGTTTTATGAACAAATGGAAAAGAGGAAGGTGGTATGATAGGCCTCGTGGGGAACTTCCACTCAAAAAAAAAGTAACGTGACGCTTGCTGTACCTCCTGGGTGTCATGGAAATCAGCAAATTTTCAAATGGCGGGCGCGACCTCCAAATATTCGAATTTTGACCCGAAATTTCCCCAGGATCATTTTTCCACCAAATTAAACCAAATGAGAGGGTATCTCAAAATTTTGAAACAAAAAAAGTTTACTCCCCCACTTTTGCATCACCCTAATATATATATATATATATATATATATATATATATATATATATATATATACACAAATGGTCAGATGATAACAACATGTCATTTAACATCGAGAAATTTCAGCTCTTGAGATATGGTAGAAAAGAGGAACTTAAACAGACTGCATGTCATGCTCCAGATAGACAGGAATATCAGAGAAGCACGAAAGCGATCGATCTGGGGTAATAATGACCAATGATGCGAAATTCGAAACACAAAATCAGATAGCGATAAATAAAGCAAGAGATTCGCGGGACAGGTACTAAAAACGTTCAAAAGAAGGGACAGGACAGTAATGATTCCCCTGCTAAAAACACTAATTATACCAAAACTTGAATACTGCTCAGTTTTGACGTCCCCATATAAAAAGGAAGAAACTAATAACCTAGAAGAAACGCAATGGCATTTCACAGCCAAGATTGATGGCTGCAAAGAACTCATCTCCTGGGAAAGACTACGTAAACTAATTCTGTACTCCTTGGAAAGAAGGAGAGAGAGGTACATCATAATCTATATATGGAAAATGACTGAAAAATTAGTACCAAACCTCAAACTAAACCCAATTACCATTCAAACAACACTGGAAAATAGGAAAGGCAGAATGTGTAGTGTTCCCAAATTAAAGGCCCGGCAGGGCCAAGACTTTTCAACCAGCTTCCAAAGGACCTCAGAAACGTTAGAGGTGTCAAAGTTGAAGTCTTCCATAGAAGACTAGATGCATGGCTCAGGACGGTACCAGATGAACCGGGTGTATCTGGATATGTACGGTAGAGAGCGCAAGAAAGCAACTCGCTTCTCCACCAAGCCGGACCTAGAGGCGGGGCCACCAGCTTGATCTCCGTGTGAAGAGAGATCGACGCACGGAACAACAGCAAGGTTAACAAGGTTATAAGTTCTTTTTATATATATATATATATATATAGTAGCACCAATAGTAAGTCACATTTTTGCCAATTAAATCGAATTTTATAATCAAGTCGGATTTTCTGCGCGATCTACTTTTCGAGTTTTACCTTTTTTG
This sequence comes from Bathynomus jamesi, assembly GCA_023014485.1. NCBI lineage: Eukaryota > Metazoa > Arthropoda > Malacostraca > Isopoda > Cirolanidae > Bathynomus > Bathynomus jamesi. The sequence continues at coordinate 699,942 of JAJOZX010000595.1, forward strand.
AAGATGGGTTATTTTGGGTTAACTTAACCTAACCTAACGTGTAAGCGATGATGAAGCAAACGGACGATTTATTTGACTCCGAGTTTTTTTAATTAAATTCCTAACGCGGATGAAATTTGAAAAAAATAATCAGTGTATACGGTAAAGTAAAAGGTTTCTCTAAACTTTCTTATAGAACCCCCCTCCCGCAACTACCTTAACACAAGGAAAGTGATTAAAAAGTTGAAAATATAAAGTATATAACCTGTTCGACCTACTGAGTAAAAATGGTCAAGGATGAAAATTTACACAAATTTTTTGTATGCAGTATGGAGAGGCCAAGAACAAGCATCTATAAAAATGGCCCCCCTATATAAGGAGACAACCAACATCAAGGTCTCCGAGGTTCACAAAGACTTTTTTTTTATATGAATTTTGGAGATTGTGTAGTGTATAAAATGAATGCACGCCCTATGTGTTGTGAAGAGTATTTCCCTGGGCGATTGGAGTCCATTGTCAACTCCATATGAGCATTTATGACTATATACTGTATAAGGTTAATTAGCAAAGCATTTTTTTCATATTACAATAAATTTCAAGTTTGACTGTAATGTTAATACATATACATGGTATATACGGTATATATATATATATATATATATATATATATATATATATATATATATATAGTCTTTCTGCCTTGTGCAGCGTAACACGTGTTTCGATTGAAATCCGTAAATAAGTTAATAGTGAAAAAACTTGATTAGTTCCAACTACGGGGTTTTGTAGATGAAAACATTTTTCAATTTCTAATTCTCTCACCGACCAGATCAGTTTTTCGTTTCCTTAAATCTGTAGTGTTAACCTTTTACTAATAATGTTAATTAATTAATGATAGCTTGGCTCGAGGTCATCAGGTCTTTTCAGATCACGTCAATTGATTGTCAATAACGAAAGTGATTAAAGGCTTCGTTGGGTTTTCATTTATTTAACAAAACAAAAGAAGAAAGTTTCATAGCAGTTATGATATTTAAATGTGACAAAAAAGTTACAATTGCTTGAATGCAAGTTGAATGCATGTTCGTAGAATGAATGAATCTTGAAATTTTATAAATGTGCACTTGAATAATGACTTGAATATTATAATAACGCATGAGGAAAGTGATGTTGAAATAAAGTTAAATGAATGACATCAGGCCATTGCGGTTTGTTGCGACGTCAGTACTACATGATGAGATCTGAACGTGTCACTGAGGAGGTTTTTCGAGGAAGGAGGCGAAGTATGACATTCACATCAGAGCGGGAAAAATTAGAGGGTGTCTTATGTATTTGGTAATAGTTTTGCGAGCTACTCGCACCCCGAATGTGTGTGTGTGTGTGTGTGTGTGTGTTTTGTGAAAAATAGTGAAAATTTTCATCTATCTTTGACTTAATCTCTTGAGATATATGTCAAAAACATTGCTAATACAGTATAAATAAATAAATAAATGCACACACACACACACACACACACACACACACACACATATATATATATATATATATATATATATAATCATCGATGCACACATAGTTTAAGTAGAAGTATGAAAAGTTAAACATCTTTTTACATACAGCACCATTTCGCCCATACGCCCATTTCAGGGTACGAGTAGCTCGCACCAGCACTGCAAAACAAATAGGGGTCAAAGTACCAACGAAGCTTTCGTGCGTGGTTCATCACCACTGAAAGCAGCACTGCTCTGTATTAGTTTAGTCAAAAGAACATCCAAATCCATATTCAATTGATTGCAATTTTCGTTAGTTTGCATTGCAGACACCCGTTATTATCAGTCCTAGTGCATGATTCATCGGGAGCAAGATGCAACGCAAGTTTGTGTTTCTTACCCAAGGTAATACAACTATTAGACGCCTGGCTCAGAACAATCACCGATGAGCCGGGGTTACCTGGCTATGTAAGGTGGAGAATACAAGAAACCAACTCACTACTTCACCAGGCCAACTCAAGAGGAGGGACAACAAGCTTGACCTTCGTGAAATGAGGAATCATCGCATTTTCTATAGTATACACAAACAAACATCATCGAATAAAACACCCTGTGTTTTTGCAATATTGTGTGTGTGTGTGTGTGTGTGTGTGTGTGTGTTGTGTTTGCGCTCGCGTGCCGTAAGTATTTATACCGAGTAATATTCCGAAACTTCATAAATGAAACAATAAATTAATTGAAATTTTGGCATCCAACCTGCGTGCCCATTATCGTATATCCGAATCAAGCACGTTGATTGACCGGATATCGAGTATTACACGTTTCTCTTTCTCTCTGCTGACCTATGTAGGATAGGGGAGTGGTCCGAAAAATGACAAATGCCGTTCAATTTGGGTAAATGCAAGGCCATGCACATTGGCTACGCCAATCCCAAGTAGGACTACTCCATTTTGGGGAGTAATATCGAGACCACTGATTTGGAAAAGGTCTTGGGTGTGCTAATTAGCAGCGACCTCAAGTTTACCAAACAGTGGGTGGAGGTGGAAAAGGAAGCCCAGAAGCTGATAGGTTATATCACGAGGCAATTTCGATTTCGGAAACAAGGAGATTGTGCTCTCTCTGTACAATTCCCTGGTTCGGCCGCACCTGGGTTATGGTGTGCAGTTCTGATCGCCCACCCTCAGGAAAGGGATTAACAGGCTGGAGCGAGTCCAGGCGAGGCCACAAATTTAATCCCTTCCGTTAGGCATATGGGACACAATCGACGCTTCGCACCCTGAATTTGTTTTCGCTGGGAACTCGGAGGCTGCACGGTCAACTCATCGAGATTTTAAAGCTCTTACACGGGTTCAACAATGCTGATTTTAGAAGCATGTTTAGTTTAAATGATAACTCAACTCGCAACAATGGTTGTAAGTTGGATTTGAAACGGTTTAGCAGTAGTGTGTGTGGAAATTACTTTACCTATAAGATCTGTGACACGTGGAACGGGCTACCTTCAGAAGTTGTGAACAGTTCCTCTACACTATTTGCATTTCATCTAAAACCAGTCAATTACTTACAATAAGAGTAGTATTTTCCTAATAGTACATGTGACAGAAATAGTAACTATCTGAAAACTTTACTGAATGCATTCTTACATCGCGATGGTTTTGCAGTTTACTGTAATTACTATCGAGAGTTCTTTCGGACTAATTTGGTATTAAATTAATTGAAGACCTTCTAGAAAAAAATGGCTAAGCGACAAATGTTTCCTCAGATTTGGTTCATAGTTTGAAAAACGCTTGTGGTGGTATTTAATAAATTCTGCTTTCTTTCTCAGGAGCTTGAAAGTAGAGCCATTTAAAAAAGTTCTACCGTAAAGATGTGTTTATTTTATTTATTATGTGCATTTGAATATATGCCATGCTTTAATTACTTGCCGATGATTATTAAATAATTCATGTTTCAAATAACGTTTTATTTTCACCATTGTGTGTGTGTGTGTGTGTGTGTGTGTGTGTTCCAAGTCAACCTATAGTTTGATATGCATGGGGACAGTAGACACGTGCAAGTGATCTGCATAACATTCCACCCGCTATCTCCTCGCTTATAATAATAGTACAAGAATTACACAAGTTCAACGAAGAATATATATATATACAGTAAAAAATGATAATATAAGAAATACACTGTTTAAACGAGGATATATATATATATATATATATATATATATATATATATATATATATATACACACACACACAGTCATTACATTTTTTACATCTGTTTGTTCAATTTCTCTCTTTGCATATCAGTTACGCGCACAATGTAGGTCAGCTCGAATATTCCCTTTTGATCATTCCAGATATGTGAGTGTGTGTGTGTGTGTGTATGTGTGTGTGTGCCGTCCTCAGTTCGTAGTTTATCAAGAATTAATTTTATCTGAAAACATGAATTTCCGTATCTTAGAATAAAAAGAGAATTACGAAATTAATTAATACTTTTTATCCCAATAATAATAATAATAATAATAATAATAATAATAATTTTAATAATAACAGAGACGATGTAAAGGATTAACACACACACACACAGTTGGAGTGCCTCGGGCTATTCACGTGCGTGTAAAGTGATGCGAGTTTTATATCGTTACACATTTTTGTGGAATAAAAAGAGTTGATTTTGTATACATTTTTTATGGAGAGGATTGACAAAAGTAAGTGAATGTAATTTTACTAATTATTATTATTATAAATAACTTAAATTTGTAAAAAGTTAAAAAATTACTAATTAGAATTAAGAGAAATTTTAATAGGGGTAATTGAAGTGGAAACATTAAGATTAAAAATCTTTTGTACAAGTAAAAAGTTTCACTTACAGAGTGATTGCTTGCTTGCATGCCTTCGTGCGTGCTTCTTCTGCAACAAATAACTCTACTTTGTTTGTTTGCTTGCTTTTCTGTTTTTGTAGTTCCTCTTTTTTGCATCAACTTTGATTTCGCGAAGTTTTTTAGATCTTGAAATAAATGCATCTCGGTCGCCTCGCTTAAAACATCGGATGCGTGGTTCGGTTTTCCTACTCATTCATCTCAACAGTAAAATTTGTAGTAGAAATTTTTTTTTGTGAGATATTTACAGTTGATCCCTTGAAAACAGGAAAGAAACTTATACAGATGCAATGAGCTCACCTACACTGTTCGCCCTGAAGAACTATTTCTTTATATATATATATATATATATATATAATGAACAGATGTCGTTACGACTTAGAAGATTATTTCAACTGCCGCTATGCAATGTGAAGAAGAGTTCACGAATGAAAAGCTCGGATCGGTAAGAATAAACCCTCGATTGGAAAGGAGTGTTTACAAATTGTATTTAATAATGATGTTTTGGCTAACGATGACCTCTTTGTGCGTGCTTTTGAATGTATTCCTTTAAAGATAACTTACCAACCGAATGTAAAGTGGGCACAAAAATAGTATTGAACGATATGAAGGCCATTTACATCGAGTACAGGTATCCCTTAACTTGAGCGGTGAAATAATGTTAAATCGTATTTATTGCGTAGTGCAAAGCAACAGTGATGTGACTGTAGACTCGATTACGTGCGATTTTATTGTTTAAGTTAATTACAGTAGAACATAAAGTATTTGGATGTATATTTGTTTTCAGTATATTTAGTTAATTAATATAATTGTGTATATATATATATATATATATGTATATATATATATATATATATTTCTCCTGTACTATTATATTGATGGTTATACTCTATCGTTTTGTATTCCATATATTATTTTTTATTTTATTTCTTTGATTTATATATTCCACGTTCGTATTTCTTTATTATTTTTTTATTTTATTTTTGATCATATATATTCCATCGTTTGTATAGGATTGTACAATTATTTTCTATATATTTCGTGAAATTAATTCGAATAATTCGTCTAAATAAACAAAATGATGTAATAGTGTTTTATTTAATTCGATTAATTGTATTTCTTTTATTGTTAATATTGGGATTCGCTTAAATAATTAGTTCTCTTGCTGAACAAACTTAAGGAGAAAGTCGCCCTTGCCTTTAATAAATAAGAAATTAAATTAAATGGTGCTGCCTAGCAAATCACCCTAATAAGGTACATCTGAACATAATTAAAATAAAAACATTATTTGGCAACGCATGTAAATAAAAATTAAAATAAATGGTGCAATCTGGCAACTCACCCTAATAAGGTGGCAACTCACCCTAATAAGGTACACCTGAACATAATTAAATAAAAAAACAATAACTGGTAACTCATCTAAATAAAAATTAAAATAAATGGGGCAATCTGGCAACTCACCCTAATGAGGTACACCTGAACATAATTAAAATAAATCGTGGTATCTGGTAACCTTCTTTATATAAATAAATAAATATATAGTGCTCTGTGGTAACCTCTCCATACATAAATAAGTGGTATCTGGCAACTCACGACCATCTATATAACAGCTGCTTGGACCCTGGATGCTCATTATGTGATGGACTCCGGTGGAATAAAGAACTCTCTCCTCTCTCCTTCTTAGGTTAAGGCTTAGGTTAAGGCTTAGGTTAGGTTTCTGTTTTGGGGGGTAAGGACATCCCACCTACTCCCCTAAAGACCCTCCTCCTTCCCCTTTCTTTCCCTCTCTTAGGTTAAGGTTACCCCTTTGGGGGGAGGTCATCCTCCCTTCTCCCCCAGAAGCCTCCTCCCTTCCTTTGCAGCCTTGACTTTTTGCATAGCCCCTTCCCCCTTTGCAGCATTGATTTGTTGCATAATCCCCCTTCATTTCATAACCCCTCCCCTTCATTGCATAACCCCTACCCTTCATTGCATAATCCCCTCCCCCTTCATTTCCATACCCCCTTGTTGCATAAACCCCTCCCCCTTTGTTGCATAGCCTCTTGCAACATTGCTCACCATTGCAACATTCTTAACTCGTCCATTTTGTGCCCATACTACTCGCGTGTATATCATACGCCGAGAAAAGGAATTAAATATTTTATAAAAGCAAATCAGATTGAGGCAGTAAACGAGCATAAAACTTATATCAAAATAATCCGTACATACTGCCGATTAACATGGCATAAAATTATCTTAGTTAAGATATGGGATTAATGTGGTTATTAAAATGTAACATTCGAAGCAAAAGGCGGCAAAATGAAACAAAGCAAAAGAAAGCAAAGCGACCACCCTTGCGGGAGTAGAATCAGTACATTTCAAAGCTTGTTGAACGAGTGTCTTCGCATAAAATTTGTTTAAAATTCCTAAAATCAAGTAGGAATTGGTTCACCCCAAAAATTAAACGAAATTAGATTTAATTCCCCTTTTTGAAATTTAACTTAAATACATCTATAAGGAATCGTGTGTGGCAATTGGAAGTGAAATTGTTCCCCTAAATTTGAGTGAATTACCCTCAAAGTTCTTCCTCTAAGTTTGAGTAAATTACTCTTAAAGCGAATGAGTTGGCTACAAATAATTCAAACGTGAAATAGTTTTCCTTAAAATTTAACGAAAAAAACGGAGAAACTCCGTGTTACTTGTCGTAGCTATTAATTTTTTGACTACCTCACTTCCAAAGTGGAATACATTCTATCCAGCTCTCCCTTTGCTGAAATCTCCATTTTAGAAGATTCCAATGTTCACCATCACCTTTGGCTTTCCTCCCATTTCACTGACATCCCTGGTAAACTAGCTTACAACTTTTCTATCTTAAATGACCTAGAGCAGATTGTACAGCACCCTACTCGTATCCCCGATCGCCTTGGAGATAGGCCCAACATTCAGAATTCATTTCTTACCTCTCATCCTTCTTCTTACTCTGTGAAACTTTTCTCTCCTTTGGGCTCTTCTGACTACAATCTTATATCTGTTTCCTGTCTTATAGCTCCAATTCGGCCTTTGGATCCTCCGAAGAGGAGGCGCCTTTGGCACTTCGACGCCGCTGATTGGGAGGACCTTAGGCAGCACTTCTGTGATTTTCCATGGAATGATTACTGCTTCCGTGGCCGGGGCCCTTCTGAGTGTGCTGAGCGCATCATGGAGGTGGTTCTCTAGGGCATGGAGGCGTACATTCCATATTCTATTCCTACTACTAATGCAAAAAAAACCTTGGTTTAACTTTACTTGTTCTAATGCTATCCGCAATCTGCTTCTAATGCTTCTAATGCCTCTAATCCGCAATCTGTTCTAATGCTATACGCAATCTGCGACGATATCTGCTCTCAGCAGGTATCGTCGCTATCCAACTTCTGACTCTCACTCAGCTTATATTTCTGCCCGGAATCGTCAAAATCTGTTCTTCGAATCGCCAAAAATCCCTTCATACGACAAAAATGTGAAAATCTATTCAATTCTACCTCTTCTCGCTCTTTCTGGCACCTAGCTAAGAACTTCTTCAACAACTTTACTTCCTCTTCTTTCCCTCCTCTTTTCCATTCCGACGGCACAGTTGCCGTATCTTCTGACAAAGCTAAACTCTTTGCTCAAACTTTCGCTTACAATTCAACCCTGGACGATTCCGGTGCTGTTCCTCCATCTCCTCCCGCCTCTGACTTTATTATGTCTAAAATTAGAATCTTTTCTAAAGATGTTTTTTCTGCCCTATCTGGGCTCAACTCTAGGAAGGCGTATTGTCCTGATGGTGTTCCTCCTATTGTTCTTAAGAACTATGCTTCTCTGCTGTCACCATGCCAAGGCAAACTCTTTCGTCTTTGTCTTTCGTCTATTACTTTTCCTGCCTGCTGGAGGTTCGCTTTTATTCAGCCTGTCCCAAAGAAAGGTGACGCTCTCAACCATCCAACTATCGTCCAATTGCTTTGATTTCTTGTCTTTCCAAAGTTTTTGAATCTATCCTTAATAGGAAGATTCTTAAACGCCTTTCTTCTCACAATCTTCTTTCAGATCGTCAGTATGGATTCCGCAAGGGACGCTCTACTGTCGATCTTCTTGCATATTTCTCTGACTCTTGGTCATCCTCCTTTCGTGATTTGAAACTTTTGCTATTGCGCTAGACATATCAAAAGCTTTTGATAGAGTCTGGCACAAATCTTTAATTTCCAAACTGCCCTCCGTCGGTTTCTATCCTTCTATTTGTGCCTTCATCTCTAATTTCCTTTCTGCCGATCTACAGTATAGCTGTAGTTGTAGATGGCCACTGTTCTTCTCTTAAAGCTCTTAACAGTGGTGTTCCTTCGGGTTCTGTCCTGTCACCCACTCTTTTCCTTTTATTTATTAATGATCTTTTAATTCGTACTTCCTGTCCTATTCACTCCTATGCCGATGATTCCACTTTTCACTTCTCCCGCTTCCCAAAGCGTCCCTCACAGCAGTCGCTTGATGATTCGCGTGGGACAGCTATGGGGCACCTGACCTCCGATGTTTCTGCTATATCTGATTGGAGCAGAGCAAACCTTGTGGCTTTCAATGCCTCAAAAACTCAGTTCCTCCTTCTGTCTACTCGTCACAATCTTCCACACGACTTTCCCTTTACCTTCAACAACAAACTCAATCTTTCCTCTTCTCTCAACATTCTTGGCGTTTCCTTTTCTCGTGATCTTTACTAGAAAGATCACACATACAGTACTCTCTTTCTAAAACAGCTTCTAAGAGGTTAGGTGTGCTGTACCACCTCCGCAGTTTCTTCACCCCCTACTCAGTTGCTGTCTTTGTAGAGGGATCTTGTTCGCCCCTGTATGGAGCATGCTTCTCATGTGTGGGGTGGTTCAACCCACACAGCTGTACTTGACCGGGTGGAATCAAAGGCTTTTCGTCTCATCAATCCCTCGCCTCTTACTGATTGTCTTCAATCTCTTTCTCTTCGCCGCAATGTTGCCTCACTCTCTCTTTACTCTCGCTATCATAACGGACATTACTCTTCTGAACTCTCTAACTGCATGCCTCCTCCTTTAAGGAGAGCACGCAGTACCAGACTTTTTACACTTTCTCATTCAACTATCTAATGCAAGGGTTAATCGGTATTTTCAGTCCTTCATCTACTCAACCGGTCAACTCTGGAACAATCTTCCTCAATCCATCTTTCCTCCTGTCTATTACCCCCCCCATCTTTCAAACGCAGTGTCTAGACATCTCGAAAACCCCGGACCCTGATTTCGGCTCTCTTCTTCTTTTTCTATGGGAGGACCGCTTCTGCGGGCTTTTGCCCTTGGCCCCTCCTTCCTACATAAAAAAAAATGAAAGACTCAAGAATAGTCTATCATAAATTTCTCCGTTTCGAAAACTGACTGAGTTCCTTACATTCGATACAAATGTATAAAAAACTGTATACAGTAGTCTAGTGTAAATTACAAGAAGTAACCCGATGCAGAAGGGAATATTTACCACTGTCAAAAAGGAAGTAGGTAAATATTGTAATTAAGGTATGCATGAGACATATTGCCATACGATATTATACATAGTTACTGTAAAATTGTCAATTAACCAGATAGTATTCAAATGATTCTATGAAAATGTATTATGCACCTAGATAAGACGATCAAAAGGCCGGGTAGTGAAACCATTTTTACTCTAAAGATAAATTGTATTACTGTATGTATGGGTCCAGTCATTTTAAATGGTCTTGCGTATTACAGTACGGCTGTGTTCACTTAAATAACCACCAACTGTAGATTAAAACTCTCTTACAGTCATATTTAAATTGCTTGTGCATTTTACTTAATTGTCTTATTATGAAGTGTATTTCCAAGGTAAATTTTCATTACTGTCAAAAATTTCATTCTTCCATTGTAAATGGTTTAGTGTTAAATCTTTGACGAATACATTATATTTGTAAAAGGCTTTCCAATTATTCCCCTATTCGGATTAATAGGGAACAAAGTTTTGATTAGATTATATAACACCTGAAACCACCGTCTGATAATCCTGGCAATATAAGCAGGGCAATTATCCTGTAATAATATGTCAACCCTCCGTCTATGGCCTTGGGTGGTTCGAGGTTCACGGGGGTTCTCGTCAAGTGAGAGCAACGGATTTTCTCACTCTTGGGTAGCTGGGACCGTGTAGTGAATCGCAGTAGTTTCTTTTATACTACACTCCGATTTCTTCTTGTGGTGGATCGGAGAATTCTGTGGAAACTTATTAAATTATCTGACGGTTCCGCAATTCTTCTTGTAGGGTATCGGGAAATTATTTATTATATTTTAAAACTAAGTTCTCTGGAGAAAGCAGGGCTCAAAGGGGATAACAAAGAGATCCTCTGACTGAATTTTACTGCTTCTAAAATATTGCACGTAATGCTTCAACCTCTAGGTCAGATCAGAATAATCAGAATGATAATTTGAAAAATTACAAGAGTTTATATACTAAAATATACTATACTATACAGGGTGTTTCAGGAGGAACGGTCAATACTTCGGGAGGTGATAGTATCCGTCATTGTGAGAAAAAAAGTTCATATGAACATGTGTCTAATTCTGAATGCTTACGGAGATAGAGCTGTTTGAATCTACAAATACAAAAGTATTGTTAATGGTAATCAAGAAAGAGAAACCAATTACTGTTTCTAACATTTAATGTTTAAACATTGGCATTTTGAATGGTATCAGATACAGAAATGACAAATTTGTTACAGTTTACAATACGTTTTCGAAAATCCCACAGTCAACTTCATTGCAATTTGCAACTCGTGTGCGAAGATCGCGTGTTCTTCGTCTGATTTGATCTTGACGTTCATGCGGCAGCAGCATCCAAAATGCGCGCGAGCAATTCGTCTCGTGTATCCACCTTTCTTTCGTAAACTTGACTTTTCATCCACCCCCACAAACAATAATCTAACGGAGAGAGGTCTGGGGACCTTGGTGGCCATTGAATGGGACCACCGCGGCCGATCTCTCGACCAGAGAAAGTTTGATTTAGGTATTGCATCACCAGACGAGTAGGATGTGGAGGATCTCCGTCATGCTGAAAGTACATACCAGCGCGTGTAGCCAAAGGAACATCCTCCAATAGTCCTGGCAATTCATTTTGCAGAAATTCTAGGTAACTTTGTCCTGTAAGACGATTCTCTAAAGTAACAGGGCCAATCAACTGATCATCGATGATACCGCACCACACATTGGCAGAGAAGCGATGTTGAAAATTTGTTTCCACAGTGGCATTTAGATTTTCGTCTGACCACCGATGAGAGTTACGAGTGTTGTTGATACCGTCACGGGTGACAGTATGATAGCTTCATCGGTGAACAGTATTAATCGAAGCAATCGGCGATTAGCATTTACCCAATGACAAAATTCCAGTCGCATGGCAGCGTCTCCTGGTTGAAGGTGTTGTACACGCTGTACATGATATGGATGCAAGCCTTCCCCACGTAATGTTCGCCATACTCTTGTGTGTGGTACACCGAGACGTGTAGAAATTCTTCGTGAGCTAGTAGTAGGACTACGCTCTACCAACTGAAGAATGTTTTCCACTTCATCCAAATCTTGTTGACCTTCACGTTCAGATGAAACATGAGCGCTGGGAAGTGTACCAATCTCACGCAATGTGTTGAAAACCCTGGTAAACACTCTTCGATCCGGAATTCTGCGGTTCGGAAACCGTCGACGGTATTCTGCAACAGCAGCTGTTGCACTTCCATCGCAAAAACCGTAGACATACACCAATTACACCATATCTGCATATTCGGCATGTGTGAAGGTGTGTGACATTCTTAACACTGCTTCAAACACCAAACAATGTCACTCACAACAGTCAGCTGTCGATTGGCTTATGTTACATGCTTACATTACAGCTTACATGGTTCATGGTTATAGGGGAGGGAAGGGGGAGGAAGAGCTGCGGCGCGCATCAGATTCAAACAGCGCTATCTCCGTAACCATTCAGAATTAGACACATGTTCATATGAACTTTTTTTTCACAATGACCGATACTATCACCTCCCAAAGTATTAACCTTTCCTCCTGAAACACCCTGTATATACACTAATATATACTAATAATACTAACAGATAAGCAAGATATTTGAAGATGAAGTCATATTTTTCTTTTAAACAGCATATTGACAGAGCTGATGTCATCATGATTTGTCGAGGTAACCATAAATCGAAATTGAAATATACATTTTTTTATAGATTAAAGTTAAACATGCATATGAGCCAAAATTAAATGCTTAAAATTTAAAATTAAGTGTTAATTTAGAGTTTTCACAAGTTATGACTTCATCTTTTACAACTAAAAGAAAATGTATAAAAAAGTGAACATTGCAAGATTTAACAATATTACATGATTAAGCTTCCTCTAAAAATTATTAGGTAATTCACAAAAGAAATAATTCATTAATTGGCAAAAATAAAATAGAAAGAAAATAAAAAAAAATTCCAAACTTGCATTTTATATGTAGTTAGAGTGTCCTGAGTTTGGACTTTATATGCAAAAATGAATGTTAGAATTATTAATTTTTACATATATTTAATATATTTCGTCGGTGGGTTCAAATCACAGTTTAAAATTAGATGATATTCGAACCGTAATCTGACATGCCGAATTACATTGTCCTTTGAATTTTGGCATCATTTGTGATGCAATACTTTTTGTCATGTCGTGATTCGATATTAACATTTGCAAATAAGTGTTGTATTCCTCTACATTATGATGATTAATTTCAGCTCTTGTGCGATTCACTGTACACGGTTTGATCTAATATCGTCGTTTATGGTGTATTATTTAAAAGAGGAACAAGATTATTGACATACACGAACATTTTCGGAAGCTGTTAATATATTTTTTAGTATTTATAGAGGAAGTTTTATTAAAAATTAAATGCGTGAGTCAGTTATTATGTGAAAGAGAATGGATTAGGAGCGGAAGTTTAAAAGGAAAGGAGCGGAAGGTAAAAAGGAAAGAAGCAAAAACACAAATGATAAAAGTAGTTGATAGGGTGGGAGGAATGAGAGACATGGGAGGAAGTAATAATCGGGGAGCAGGAAAAAGGAAAATATGAGTGAAGGTAAATCGAAAGAAACTAACTAGGAGGCAAGAGGTAGGAACAGAGAGAGAGAAAGAGAGAGGTTGGGATAGCGAAAGGAGAGGGGGAGGACGCGAGGGAGAGGGGGAGGAGGAGAGGGAGGGAGTGAGGGTTCTACCACATCTCGGAGAGGGTGGAGCGGAACTATTGTAGAGGACTGTACCATGCATAGTATAGTTATGAAAAGTTGACCGTTTGGTTAGAAAATTTTAACAAATAAAAACATGAATTTAACTCTAACATATAGTGTAAAACATCAAATTTGAGGAAAATAAAAAGAAGTTAAACTACAAAAGTTTTCGTACATTCATCTACAAAATTACTTAATACTTTACGTGTCTCCCTTCGGCTTGAAGAATTAAAATTTTTTAGCAGTATTTGGTTGTTTATTGATTAGAGACTATTGGTAATTCTGAATTCTAGAATTTTCTCTGTGAATCTTCACGGAAGACAGATGACCGTGCAAGACAAAAAACGGGTCATCGTGGAAAAGACCTGTCTGCCGATCTGAAGAAATCTGTTGTTGCTGCACACGAGTCTGGAAAGAGTTAAAGGAAGATAGGAGAAGAATTTCAAATTCCATCCATGAAGGTTGCTGCAGTTATAAAGAAACGGAAAGGTTTTGAAATAAAAACTATACCAAGGTGTGGACGACCTTACAAGATTTCAGAACGTAAGCGAGACGGATTGAAAGAATGGCTGCTGCGAATCCATGAGTGGCTGCAGGTGATATTTACCAAACATTAAAACTGTTTAAGATCGATGTTCATCCCTCTACTGTACGTCGTACAGTGAGAAAAAATGGTGTGCATTTTTTTTATGCAGGGAGGAGGGACCAAAGGCAAATGCCAACAAAAAGCGCACCTCCCATAGAAGAAGAAGAGAGACGAAATCAGGGTCCGGGGTTTTCGAGATGCCTGCACACTCTGCGTTTGAAAGATTGGAGGTCATAGATAGGAGGAAAGATGGATTGGAGAAGATTGGTCCAGAGTTGACCGGTTGATTAGGTGAAAGACTGAAAATACCGATTAACCCTTGTATTAGATAGTTGAATAGAAAAGGATTGCGAAAGTATAGAAAGTCTGGTACTGCGTGCTCTCCTTAAAGGAGGAGGCATGCATTTAATATAATATAAGATTTGTATATATGTACAAGTTTTATATATGTGTGTATATACACACACACACACACACACAAATGTGTATATATATAATATATATATATATATATATATATATATATATGTGTGTGTGTGTGTGTGTACAAATATATATGTAGTGTGTATGCATGTTTGCATGTATGTGTGTATGTTTGTGCATATGTATAGACAAAACTAAAATGAAACTTCTTTATCAAGATAGAACTGTCTATGGGTGTATGCATAAAGAGGGCAGAGACTAGACCCTTCAAAGGTGGAGTGGGTAACCTAACCAAACAAAGGTAATAAAACACAAGAAGGAAAGAGAGGAGGAGAGAGATGTTCTCGCAGACATAACGCATCGCATAATGGATTCTTCACAAGCCGTCCTGGGGGCTTTAGCATCACAGTTATTTGGCATAGGAACCAGCCAATCGTATGGCGTAATCGGCTATCAGATAGTTTCTTTAGATGGTACGCAGCCAAAGAATACAGTCAGTCGCCTTAGTTTAGTGACTTATATATACATATATAGGCTAACTGTGGCGGTACCACCACCCACAATAAATTCTTAAAGTAAAATGTAGCCATCCTGTCGGTTCACGAACTCCCGCCAGTGGAAACAGCTACAGAATACAACCAGGCGTGCTCGCACACACAAACACACACACACACACAGACACACACTGTATCGTTTGTGTATATACACCCTTCATTTCCATTAATATTTCTTTACATAGTGTAAAGGAAAAATAAAACACAACTCTATCGTTCTCTCTATTCAATATACAGGGTGTCCCATAAGTCCGGCATCATAGGAGAAATTCATATTTTTCTATTTCTACACACCATAATTCATATTTTTCTCTTTCTACAGGCGATAATATCTGTGAGCAAGGAAGAACGAATCCAGATAATTCTACTCATAGGAAATCGGAGTCAAAGAGAGGCCGCTGCTGAATTTAACAGACTGCATCCAGACCGCGAGCCAATAACACAGAGTTGTGTTAGCAGACTTGTTGCAAAGTTTAAGGAAACAGGATCCATAGAAGATAAACCACGCAGTGGACCTTCAAGGAGGTCCACTGACGATGATACAGCGACTGCTATCCTGGCTCATTTTAACAGAAGTCCCAATAAGTCTCTTCGGCGATTGTCCGCCGAGACAGGAGTGTCGAAAAGTAGCATCCATCGCATTCTTCAGGCTCACAAATGGCATCCATATAAACTTCAGATCCTACAGATATTAAGCGAAGGTGATCCCGACCGGCGAATGGAATTTTGTGAATGGGCTACGGGACAATATGCTCGGGATGCCAGTTTCCCGTCCACCATTCTGTTCAGTGACGAGGCTGTTTTTTATGGAAATGGTGAGGTAAATCAACAGAACACCCGCTACTGGTCTCAAAACAACCCTCACTGGTATACCTCTTCAAAGGAACAAGGTGCATCTCGGGTGATGGTATGGTGTGGCATTTGGAAGGATCGCATCATAGGTCCCCCTCTTTTTCGATGAACATGTCACTGGAGGCATCTACCTACGTATGCTCAAGGAAGAAGCATTTCCCAGTGTCTTGAATGAAGAAGGAAATTTCCCAACATGGTTCCAGCAAGACGGCGCTCCTGCACATTACAGCACCCGAGTAAGGGAATGCCTGTACCAACAATTCCCTAGTCATTGGATAGGACGTCGAGGGCCTGTGGAATGGCCAGCTAGAAGCCCGGATCTCACGCCACTAGATTTTTATCTCTGGGGCCACGTGAAAGCGCTGGTATACGCAAAGAAAATTAAGATGTTGAACATTTGCGACGGCGCATTATTGGAGCATGTAACACCATTACTCCTGACATCATTCACCGTGTGCTTACTGACTGGATATCACGTCTGAATTTGTGTATTGAAAACAATGGTGGTCATATTGAGCACGTTGTGTAAATAAAAGCTTTTGTTTTGCCTTTTTTTATTATTTTTCCTATGATGCCGGACTTATGGGACACCCTGTATATCATTCATGAAATACATTTGGTAAATATATTTATACATTAGGTGCAAAACAGTGATAAGACACACATGATTCATATATATATATATATATATATATATATATTTACGACAAACATAAAAATATCACAATCAGTAGAAGAATTGTGTATACATTAGGCGCAAAACAGGAATAATGCATATTGGAGTTTTTTAACATATATATATATATATATATATATACACACATACAATATTTATTTATACATATATATATATACACACATACAGTATTTATTTATATCTACGCATCAAAACAAAAAATAATACAACTAGTACAGAAGAATTTTATATACAACAAATCAGAATATACGTCACTTGTTTAATATATATATATATATATATATATATATATATGCACAAAATATGGAAATACATGGATTACGGTCAGTTTCTACCACGCTTAAAATAGTAAACTCACACGTAATTGAGTTCACATTTACATCCTCATTGCTTTGTACTATAAAATAAATGCGATTTAACATTAATTCACCACTCAAAGTATGCGGTTGTCTATATTCCATATAAAAGTTCCCCAACTCGTTTAACAGTATTTTTGTACCCACTTTACAATTGGGAGTCAAACTATAACGCTCTTTAAACACAGATAGAATACAGTCAAAATCACGCACAAAGATGACATCGTTTGTTACAACATCACCATTAAATTCAAGATTATAAATACTCCTTTCAAAACGGGTAATTATTCTTTCCGCGCTGACCTTTTCAACTGTAAAATCTTCACAACTCATATCGGCTGTTGAAGTATGTTTCTAAATCGTGCCGACAACTGCGTCTTATATAAAGAATTAATTCTTCAGGGTGAACGGTGAAGGTGAGTTCAGCCCTGTATCGTTCTAGTCCCTTGTACCAAAGTTCATGATATTTCGAAGAGTCTGTACCTTCTAAATACCCATCCAGTTCCAAACCATTCTCGCCTTGTTCGTCCCTACACATGGTAAAATCATCGAGCAGGGTGATGTACGCGTATTCAAGCACCGTGTCAAAATAACGCATATCAGCAACACGTGCGTGTAATATAGGTTTTAGTTTACGGAAACCGACGACGTCAAACATTCTTTTGAGAATGAAACGGCTTCGCGTGGGGATAAGAGTGTCATTGTATTGTCAGCAGCATTCTTCCATATCAGCCGTATATCAATGCATGGTTGGTTTGTATCACGCCTTACGCATAGCGTACAAATAATGGTGTATGAGGGTGCATCACTAGTCTGTTCTCTTTTTGTGCCTACACCTGCACGTATTTTATATCTGTCCTCACCCTACTTCTCAACAAACAGGAAAATTCTGTTCATCTCTTCAACACTTAAATAAATAACATTGCGTCTACCAGAGTTTGATTGTCTACATTTTGTACGACCCGTCGTACACTGCATTGAGGATGCTGCTCAACGGGAGTTCCATCTTTTAATAGTTTTCTATTGATCCTGTGAGGAGAGAACATCGAGACGGGTCAAACTCTGAAGCGGCTATGAGCCGCCGGTGCGCTGTTTGACTCGGCGTGACCGTGCGCGCCGTTGGTGAGGTAGGAGGTGTGGGGTGAGTATGAGTCACACGGGTTGCGTTATGAATGCCGCCAAGCGTTAGTGATTAGTGTATGAGATTGTTCCAACATGAAAGATTCGATGCGCACTGGTGGATCATCCGAATATTTGTAACCCATTATACTGGGTGGGTGTTTAGAGAATTTTTCATCTGCGAGACATGAAGTAATATCGGTTTTAATGATTTATCACACTTCGTTCAGGGGTATTCACCACTGTACTTTCTAGAACTATGCACATTCATTAGCACACTGGCGCTCTATTTGAGAGAAACATGTGTCCATACTTAACTTTTTGCTGGACAAAAGATGCTCGTCCCTAAACTCTACTAAAAATTCACATAAAACTTTAGCTACAACTTCGCTGCGCACCTCGTCATGATATACATGGATGTAGTGGTAGAAATGTTTTAAACTTTCCATGATCACAAGATTTACATTCACCGCCCAATTGTACGGGCACTCGGTGTGATGTAACATGGTATGATAGCTCCTATCACACCAATCATCAACAAGGTTCACAACCAAGATCCCTTTTTCTCTTCTGCAATCGTGGATTCTTTCACTTTACGATATACTTACTCTTTAGTACAGTTTAATCCCACAACATACGTTTTCCATTACATCTAAACCCACCAGCTCTTTCAGCGAATCAAAGTTGAAGATCCGCCAGTTCGCCTGGTTAAGAGTGATGCATTTAGCCTTCACGATATATTTCATTTCCTCCCTCACCTTAACTGGTACTCTGTAAGTTTTTGGTCCAGTTGAGACAAAAGAATCAGCGTAGGCACTATCTCCATACTCATCCTTATTCTCGTCAGTCAACTCTCAGAAGAATTCCCCAGTAGGAGGCATATATTCACCTTCCTTCTCCCTGAATATCACACTATCTGTATCTGCGTACAGAACCTGACACATGCTATATCTGGCACATGCTATATCTGACACATGCTATATCTGTAGCCAACTCGGTTCTGTTGTACTTTATTATATACGTATTACGTATATTCACGATCTCCATGATCTCTTTATCGATGTCGTTGGCGTAATCCCTTATTTCGTTATAAGTTTGGGCTAGATGAACTTTCCCCTTCTCTGTATTCTGGGAAAATTTCCCCCAAACACTATTTTAGCCAGGGTGCCTCGCAATTTGGCCCCGTTCAAGTTGTATCCCTTCACGATCACGGTAGCGTTGAATATACGCCGATTTTTCATTTTCGGTCTCAACTCCTCGTGGGTATCCTGATGCTTCTACCTTATCCTTCAGAAAAGTATTTATATATGGTGTGAAAAGGTTGGGGAGCTTCTGAAACCTCCACACCTCGTATATCTTCAATATTCTGTACCCGTGACGAATGACTAGGTACAGCTCAGGACTTGAATATACGCTTCTGATCTTCCTCTGGTTGTTTGTGTGATTACAGGCCCCATTTTCCTCAGCACTTCACACACAGAGGGAACATGAGTTTGTGATCTATAACGACGGGCAAGATTGACATCCATAAGTCGCGAGGGGGGAGCACATCTACGAAAGAAAGTCCAAAATAGTTCTCGTTCAAATTAACTGAGAACTCTCCGATGGTAGGCAGGGCGGGACCCACGAGTTTTTCAGGTGCGCCTACAGGGTACGGATTGTTCTTAATCACGTAGGGGTATAAAGAACAGAAGTCGTAGTAAATGGAGTTTCACGCTTTCCGTAGGTAGAAAGTATAGTTTGAAGGGGTTTGTGCTTTCACCAAACAAGCTATCTCCGCATTTGAGAGTATCCAGCACCATTGAACGGTTAATGATGTTTATTTCTTTGAGGTACTGTTCATCTGTCTCCATCCGTACATCATAGTCGTGTTCCCAGACAAACCTTGTGAGTAAACTGGGAACTTATAAGTTTTATCGAGGATTCGGGTCCACCCGAGACTGTCGGCAGGAGATCTACCACGGATATCTCGTACGACTTCGCACTCAAGACGTGGGCATCCATGCTACCACCATCCGTTAAAGGAGTACACGGTCTTCTCACCAGTGGCGGGGTCTTCGCTTAGACCATCCACCCAAAAAACACGGCCATTGATCTTAATGGCCACTTATCCCGTGTTGCAGGCATATTTTATAATACACCGGTCTGTTGTGTAAATAGCCTTATACCCATAACTGCGTGGGTTGTTTCGGGGAATGACGGCTAGATTGTCTTTAGGCATGAAGTTGTTCTTGAACACAGTAAAACACAATGAAGCGATTGTGGTTGCTGCTTGTAGCGGGTCGCAGTTGAACCGGTCTATGTACAATTGTACATTCTTCTAAAGGCTTGGAAACATACTCTAAGTACGCGCACGTCATTCACGAAATAACGCTCACATTCATCCGCTATATTGTAAGGATTATCTTCGTTAAAACTGTTGTAGTACCTCTCAAATTCTTCACGCTCATTATCACTCATGTTTTCATAGTTAAAGTAATTTTTTTGGGTGGGGGGCTCCTACGTAATTGAAAGTGTCACCAGTGAGGAAAGTGTAAAGAAAATACCTTTTTGAAACTTCGGCGGCTACGCCGATCACCTTGTGTAGCTTAGCTAATTTACAAGGTGTGAATAACAGAGTATTTAAACTGAACATTACCTCTAATCTGCATCTGAATATGCTTGTTTCCTCTTTTCAGGGGATCACCTATAAATATCTCTGATAATTCGTGTTCAAGCAGTGCCATATAAAGGAATTGGAATACACACAGTCATTTTTTTGAATTGGTCCGCTAACTTGACAATATAGGACACAAAGAGCTTGGCAGGGGTGTCGTGTGCAGTCGTTTTAAAAGTGTTTGTTCGTTTACCACATTTGCGACATTCATCACACTCGACGTACATGCACTCATCACAGCTAGTCTGGCTTACAGTAAATATGGGATAAACTCTTTAGTGTCTGCGTCCGTTTATGTCTCTACAGTATATCGTAGTATACAGTTATACATGGTTTAGTTTTAGGTTTGGCGTCTTTTATATAACATACTGTATATGCTTTATACCATCTGCCTTATATTTCTCATAACATGTAGTACAACAAATTTCATTACATTTATGCTCGAATTTTCCACAACTGTCCATCATATGAAACATGCCGCCCTTGCAAATTCTCATTTTCCTACACGTCCCATTTGATTTGTGGAAATCAAAACAGTTATTATTGAAAAATGTGCGTCTACACACATTACAGTCCCTCTTCTCAGCTTAAACTACACAACTTTCACATTTGGAGCTTTTACACTGCTCGCATACAATGTGACAATCCTTACAATGTTTCACTATACAACCGCAAACTCGAGACAACCCTTACACAAATCGTGATGCCTGCCATATTTTCGGCTTTTCCATTGCGGATGGGGAAATACGTTTCCCCGACAAACCTAAATTAAGTAGAGGTCTTGTACGTTCTCTCACACTGCTTTTAAAAACATACACAGTCCCACGACTGTAACTTGGTAACTTTATTAATAATTTCGATAATATAATTGTCGCAGACTTTAACTACCCTTACGTTAATTACGAAACTTTTACTGGTAATGATGAGGGTTTGGTTCATGGAAAATAATTTTTTACAACAGATGGTTACCGAACCAACGCGCGGTGACAATATTTTAGATGTAGTGATGACGAACGACAGAAATATAGTCGAAGGTTTGGAAGTAGGTGAGAATTTGGGATGTAGTGATCACCAAATTATTAGGTTTAAGCTATTGATAGGAAAGAGTAAGGATAGTAACGTATAAGAAGTCCCTGATTTTCGTAGGGTTAATTTTGATAGTTTTGCGGATAGGATAAGAGTAATGGAATGGGATAATTTATATATGGGTAATGACACAAGTTTTCATTGGGAGGCGTTTAAAGAAAGTTTTTTGAATATCGAAAGGGAGTTTATTCAATTTAACGTAGACAAATGTAAAATTTTGCATATAGGTTCTCGTAACAACAATTACACGTACACGATGGATGATAGACAGTTAGCGATCGTTGACGAAGAAGTAGATTTGGGCGTACGCGTATCTAAGGATTTAAAACTTAGGAACCAGTTCCTGCAGTCTTGCGCAAAAGCTAATAGGATGTTAGGCTTCATAGCTCGTAATTTCGAATTTAAATCGAACAGTATTATATTGCCCCTTTACAAATCCCTATTCAGGCCTCACTTAGAATATGCCGTTCAGTTTTGGTGCCCGTATTTGCGTGAGGATATTAATAAGTTGGAAAGGGTTCAGCGACGCGCCACGAAACTAATTCCGTCACTACGCAACAAGTCTTACGACGATAAGATTAAAGAGTTAAATTTGCATTCACTCGAAACTAGGAAATTGATGGG
This sequence comes from Bathynomus jamesi, assembly GCA_023014485.1. Taxonomy (NCBI): domain Eukaryota; kingdom Metazoa; phylum Arthropoda; class Malacostraca; order Isopoda; family Cirolanidae; genus Bathynomus; species Bathynomus jamesi. The sequence continues at coordinate 722,477 of JAJOZX010000595.1, forward strand.
GTAGCTTACTGAAGTTTTCAAAATTGTTAATAAAATCGATAACGTAAATTTTGACAAATTATTCACTTTCGATAATAGCAATACTCGTAATAACGGATTTTAATTACGAGGTAGACGTTTCATTACTAACATCGCTAAAAACTTTTTTAGGTTTAAAGTAATTGATAAATGGAATAATCTTCCCGCGCCCGTCGTGAACTCTACCAGCGTTAATATGTTTAAGAACCGTTTTGCTAGGCATTTTAAAAATATTAAATTCGTTTAAAATAATAAAACAATTAGCAACAGGAGTTCTGGGGTGATAGTAGAGGTTTGAGTCTGTGAATGTGTTTGCATGATTTTTAAGCGTTCTTATTTTACTTCTTTTCATCTTTCACCCCTTTCCTATTCTCTTCCACTATTTTTCCGACTTGTCGGCAGTGGCCGGCGGATGAAGATGGGAAGTCTTTCTCTCTCTTTTCTGAATGAATGTTAACCCACGAATGATAGGTTTTGCTACTTACTTAATCCTTTATTCTCCTCTTTTAACTCTCTATTCTCTTCTTTTAACCCTCTACTCTCTTCTTTCTCTCGGGCTAACCTTAGAGTGGATCTTAGGGGCTTTCTTAGCCTTAGCTTCTGTAGATCTCTAGATCTGTATCGCTAAATAAAAAATATCTAGTCTTATTCGCACAACATAGAGATGTGGCTCAAATTGGGGTATTAGCCAATCAAATGTTCCCCAATCAGCGTAAGGAGTTTTTGGAAGTTTATAAAGAAGGTACAAGTCAACGTTACGGGTATTTGGTTTGTGACCTTCACCCGCCAAACACGTTTAGGGTGCTTCTAAGAACGAATATATTCCCAAATAAGGCTGAAACGGTGTATATCCCAGAATGACAAAGAGGTTAAAGAAATACCGCGAATTAATAAAAATTAATCACCGGCTGCCAAGGACTCTCCAACACCTGTTTGTTTAAAATATTGACTCCGACTTTTTAAAATGCTTATGTGAAATCTGTCTTAACGATATGAAATGCAATGCACCAATGAAACCCTCTCAGAAGTCTCACATACGTCGTTACAAGAACATAATACACTCACTCGCACGTAAAAGTCAAACTGTGGGGAAGAAAATGCGAATTATCGTAAAAAGAGGGGGTTCATTCGTATCCACTTTATTTTCTGGTTTGGTGTCTTTACTGTCTAGTTTAATATAATGAAAGCAGTAGTGATTCCACACGAAGTGTACGCTTCACTGCAAAACACAAAGAGTCCAGATACGTTCTAGAACCCTGTAAAAGCAGGCTTAAAAGAGTGGAAAGCGAATTAGTAGCCCAATTAAACATTGAAAAGTCTCCTGATGAGAAAAGAATCTTATACCACGAAGCTCTGCAGAAATTTCTTCATGAGTAGGAAAATCATAAGAAACTGATGGAGTTCCCCTTAGTTGTCAAACATGGGGGCGATACCGATCATAGCGAACCTGAACAAGTGCAAAACAACGGTGCGAGTCCGCAACATCTCCAACATATGTTAAAAATATAGTCTCCCACCTTTTATTGATTAATAAAGGACTAAATCTTTATAATCTATTGAGCGAGGATCCCATTATACAATGGTCCGATACAGGTGAGGTTGTTGATGAAGGGTCAAAGTTAGGGATGTACCGATATATCTGTATCGGTAGATTTTTAGCGGTGTCGGTATCGGTCGATATTTCATAATATTACATAATATTCCATTATATATAAAAATTATGCTATTAATACACACATCTTTAAATAGGTCAGGATATGGTCATAGGCTATGTTTGGCGTAATGCTGTTGGTTAATCATAGCCTAGGTCCTAAGAAATGTAGCACACAAGTTGTACCTGATTTTCTTTTCAATCAGCCAATCAAACAAGTGTAAATCCTTTGAGAAATAGGTATTAAGCCTAGAAAACCAAAAGCTGTGCTATAGACAATATACACATTCTTAATAGGTCAAGATGTAGACAAAAGCTATGTTTGGCTTAATGCTGCAGGTTAATCATAGCCTAGGCCCTAAGAAATGTTGCACATAAGTTTTACCCACGTGTAAACACGTGTAAATCCTTTGAGAAATAGGTATAACGCCTAGAAAATCAAAAAAGTATCTTGTAGTTATAGCTTACAATATTAACCCAGCTAGCTAGTTAAAAACACATTTACTAAGCCCAACATAGGCCCGCAGTTCAACTATATAACAAACAAAACTATGACATCTAATGCAGTGTTACCATCTTTAATGAAAAGGATTATTGCTTTGTTGCCAAATTTTCACCACAGAAAATAAATTATGAATATGCTACCAAAATAAGACAAACTAATAAAACCTAACTGGATATCGGTATCGGTTATCGGCCGATACTGTTTTTAATTATCGGTATCGGTTATCGGCTAAAAAGCGATATCGGTTCATCCCAAGGCAAAGGTACAGGGTTCGAACAGCAAATAATATCCCAAAAACTGTGATAGGTAATCTGAACAGGTTAAAAGACTTGGGACAAGCAACACATGTACCACAGCTGAACACACCCTCGCCCCCGGCGGTAACATCTATGAAGAAGAAGAGGCCAAGCAGCAACGCGCAACCCTACCCGCACGCCTCTAAAATACGCAAATGGTTAATATATTAAGAAAAAGTTATCGACATTTCTAATCTAGCCTCCTACGGGAGTGTTAATAGACTGTACAGAGGCGTTTATAATGAGGGAAGAGAGAAAAAGATGTTGAGAGGATTTTGCGTGAGCAAGATGCTTATACACTTCATGAACCGGTGAAAATGTTTAAAACTGCCAAGACATTAGCAGCATCGGTTATTCTATTTGGCAGGCGGATTTAACAGACATGCAGAGATATTCAGTGCATAATGGAGGGGACCGATACATCCTGTTCATAACACTGGTCTGCGTTCGAAATTTTTTTTCCTGAGATCAACGTTTTATTAGTTGTTCTTTTATAATTTTTGCACGCTGAATTCAAAAATGTAACTCATTTTGCTCAATCAGGTCAGGTTTTTATGCTATCTCAATTTAAAAAAAATAGATAATTCGAAAATAACACTTGTCTGCGTTTGAAATTTTTTTTCCTGAGGTCAAGGTTTTTTTAGTTGTTCTTTTATAATTTTTGCATGCTGAATTCAAAAATGTAACTCATTTTGTTCAATCAGGTCAGGTTTTTATGCTATCTCAATTTTAAAAAAATAGATAATTCGAAAATAATCGTTATGAAATTAGCAAGTCTATTTTTTTAAAACGGACTTAAATTGACAGAAAATGTACAAAGTATATAAAAAATGGTACACGAGTACAGTTAATGTTGACGAAAGGGCTTTCTCAAAGACTTTCGTATGTGTTCCACAGCTGGAACGTCTCTCTTGAGGCACCAGCAGTAGTCCGCGAGCATGTTCACATCCCAGCGGCCCTTGTACCTCTCTTCCATCACTCGAATATCCTGGTGGGAGCGCTCTCCTTGCTCCTCGCTGACATCACCGCAGTTGTCCGGAAAGTAGTCTAAATGCGAGCTGAGAAAATGCATCTTTATGGACATACGTGCATCAAGAGCCTGGAAGCTCTGCAGGAGCTTCTCGACAACACGTTCGTACTCTGGACTTCGGTGGTTGCCCAGAAAATTCGTGACAATGGACTTGAATGCGAGCCAGGCATTGATCTCATTGTCCTCCAGACTTTCGTCGAATTGAGCATCTTTCATTAGCTCTCTGATCTGAGGGCCGTCAAAAATACCTGCTTTCAGTTTGCCCTCACTGACGCGTGGAAATTTCTGATTCTGGAAAGCGAAAGCTCGGCTTTCTTTGTTGAGTGCTCTGACGAAATTCTTCATAAGTTCGAGTTTGATGTGCAGCGGCGGAAGTAGAATCATCTGCGAATTCACGAGAGCGTGTGACAGAACGTTGTGCGAACCTGGTTCCAGACCACGTCTTGCTGGCCAGTCGCGTTGTACGTAGTGTTGCTTGTCTGCTCGGCTGTCCCACAGACAGAGAAAACAGGGGTATTTGGTGTAGTCGCCTTGTAGACCCAGCATTAGGGCTATAACCTATATAAAATATATATATATATATATATTTGTATTTTTTTTTTGTAGACACGAACATACCTTTAGGTCTCCGCATATCATCCAATTGTGATGTTTGTACTTCAAAGCAGTTAGCAAAAGCTCCATGTTACTATAACTTTCAGTCATCTGCACCGAGTGACCCACCAGAACAGACGCGACCTTGTTACCATTGTAGAGTAGTACTGCTTTCAAGCTTCTGCTTGAGGAGTCGATGAAGAGCCGCCATTCTGTAGGGTCATACGCTAAACCCATAGCTGTAATGAGGCCGTTGACGTTGTTACAGTAAACCAGCGAAGCTTCTTCGTCCAACGTGAAATATTCTCGAAACTCTTCTTCGCGGCTGCGATACCAGAAGAATGTTGTTTCTGGAGCTAACAAACGATTTTCGCGAAGACGTGACCCTAGCAACTGAGCAGATTCTTTGGACAAGCACAAATCTCTTGTCAAATCGTTCAACTCAGCTTGGCTCAAGAGTGTGGGTTGACTTGTCTCGGCAGTAGGTTGGTATGTACCAGATATGTCAACGTCATCCATTTCTTCATCTGAGTCGGACGACGAATCAAAGTTGTCGGGCGGTGTTGGAATTGGAATTTCTATTCCATGAGGCACTGGCTTTATGGCAGATGGCACGTCTGGATACTTTACTTGTTGCTTGTTTTTTCGATTTATGCCTAAAAGGAAACAGATAAAGACAGATAAAGATAAGATAAAGACATCTCATATATTGTCAGGCATATTTTTGTAAGTATAAAATGAAATTCATACTAAATTCATACTAACTTACCTTGTAGGTTTGTCATACAGAAATAACAGTCAGTAGTATGATCTCTTCCTTCCCTCCACACCATTGGGACACCAAAAGGTAGACACTCTGCCTTCTTGTGGCTCCAGCCGCAGACTTTCAACGCACGTTTTGCAGCATATGTGAGGGGCAAAGGCTTTGTCCTGGCCACCAAGTTTAACTCCAAAGTAGGCGTGATAGCTTTTCATCACAAAATGTGTGATGTTTGACTGCCGGTCTGACATAGTGACTTTACCACAGATGTAGCAGAACCTGTTTGTGTCATTCTTGCACATTCTATTCATGCTGAAAAACAGTAATGACAATCGTAATTAGAAATAAGTTGTGTCTGTTTATTATATAGATCTTGGCTAACACTTGGCTAAAATGTAAGTCTGTTTTAAAAAAATAAACTTGCTCATTTCATAACGATTATCTAATTTTTTAAAAATTGAGATAGCATAAAAACCTGACCTGATTGAGCAAAATGAGTTACATTTTTGAATTCAGCATGCAAAACTTATAAAAGAACAATTAACAAACCTTGACCTAAAAAATGACGCAGACCAGTGTAATAGGTGTATTCTCTAGATATTTGTGGTTAATCTCGCTGAAAAATAAATCGCCTGAAACAGTCGCTAAAGCCGCCAAAGCGATGATTTGAAAGAAAACAGGAATCCTGGGTATTTTTGTACGGATATGGGGAAAGAATTTATAGGCCGAGCTTTTTAGAACATGTTGGCAGAGTTTAATATCAGTTATTACACTAGCAATTCTACACATAAGACATCTTTAGCCAAAAGAGTTCAGCGTACTGTAAAGGAACGCATGCATCGCTATTTCACACATAAAAACACATGCAGATATATACAGTAGACATTCTGAAGTCACTGGCTTCATCATACAACCGTTCACACTACCGGGCGTTTGGTACAACACCTAGCGAAATTTTAAAGAGAGGTACGCACAGAGTGCGTGAGGTGAGAAAAGATAATCGTTGAGCGCCACCAAGCTCTGTGCGTTTCAAAATCAATGATTATGTAAGGCTGTTTTGTTCAGGGAATAAATTCGCGAAGGGATTTGAGCAAGGTAGCAAGGTTGGACTCGTGAGATTTTTAAAGTTAGAGCTATGAGGTCTAAAGAGGAAGTGATGTTGTATTACGTTGAAGATTTGAATGGAGAAGAAATGAATGGTGGCTTTTATGGTGAGGAGATGCAGAAAGTGACATTTAATTTAGGAAAAAGAGCTTTTAAAATTGAAAAAACTTAGGAGCAAAGGTTCAGGAAAGAGAAAAATGTACCTGGTAAAATGGCTAGGGTACCCAGAAAGCTTCAATATCTTTATAAAAGCTGATGCAATAATGACGCTTAAATAGTATACAACACGGCGCCTAACCACTTCTACATCACACTCCCGTCCTCTTCTCTGTCTCTACATTTTAACAATACCCTGGCCAACTTTATAACAGAACTGCATGGGCCCATTGAAATGGGGTGTGAATCATATGAATTTGGAATATGCAAATTTCAATTGTCCACCAAGTTTTTAAGTATTGACAAGAAAGAACCGTTTTTATGGCTCTTAGAAGTCGCGATGAATGTGAAAAGGCAGGAGTAACTCGGAATGATACCATGCGCTGAGCCTGGAATGGTGATTTGCAATACTACAGTACAAAAGTAACACTAGGCCCGGGGCATTATGACACAGCCGTGAACATTTTGAGAGACTTAAATGGGTCTGAAAAGCTTAAATCTTATGGATGATTTAGTATACGAAATCGTAAACAAAGATAAGTCAGGGCATGTTTTGTTGCTAAAATCGAAGGCTAACAGAAATATTAAAGACAAAGCACTGTCCAAAATTATACCCGAGTGTAGATATGTTCTAGCCTTCCAAATAGATACTTTTCACGAGCCACAAGATGGCTTGAGTTTATTTTACCAACTAAAATTGGAGAAATTGCCCTCTGGAGACCAATGTTCCCTCTAATTTTTTTTAGTCCGTGTGCGCAAGAAATTTTCGTTGTGCATACATTTAGATTCATGGTGAAAAATTGTGCAAAGTTTTCTGAGCGCTATTATCCTCAAAATTGAATATATGTAAATATTAAATACTTAATAAATATTATTTCCATAAGGTGATAGCTTGATCATTACGGTACTATTAAATGGATATTAAAAAACTGTTTACAATATTATATATTCTTAAAAAAGAAAACATTTTATCCATTCTAAAAATATGAATAAAATAAAAAATAGTAAAATGAAATTCAACAAAATAAAGAAATAAAATAAAAATAACATTAATTGAAAATGACTATTTTAGTTATCATTTCTCCAAACAATTTTTAGCATTTAGCAATTTAAAATAGACTATCAAGATTAATACATGATTTTATCCATTCACGAAATAGGAATAAAATAAAAATAATAAAATTCAATAAAATAAAATATAATAAAAATAACATTAGATGAAAGTGCCTTTCATTTAAGTATGATTATGATTTCTCCTTACGATCTTTAGCATTTGCCCATTCCAAATAAACTCTATGAAGATTAATACATCCGTCATCATTCAGGTAACTTTTAATTCGCGTGAGCATGTCCAAATGATTTTCTTTCAAGCGGTTTCTTAATTTGTTCTTTATAGAATTCATTAAACTGAAGTCACGCTCACAGTCCACACTAGATGCTAGGAAGGTTCCCCCAATATCCATCAACTTAGCAAGGTCACAAAATTGTTCATTTTGGAGGACGAATGTCACCATATTGCCAAAGTTTTTAACCAGCTTACTTTCTATTTTCTCGCATATAACAAATTTAAAATCATTGTACTGTTTGATTATGGTAGAACTTTCACCAAGAAAATCTGCATATTTTGCACATAAAGCTTTAACATGCTCAATGCCAAAGTCAAAGCCTTTCTGTAAAATAGCCGAACAATCAAAGGCAGACTATTCTTTTACTTCATTTTCAGGAAACTATAGAGTATGTCGATGCAAATGGTCAAACCTTGTGTGACGGTATATTTTTGAAACTACTTCATTTAATGTCTTGACTCATGATACGCTTGAGCCTGTGCGCATTTTATTTTGCTGTGTGCGCGGGTTTCACAACGCGTGTGCGCGCGCACACGCGCACACCTTAGAGGAAACATTGCTGGAGACCCTCCCCCGGACATGTTCTATATTTACAGCACATTCCCAATCATAGAGGAAAGAGCTTGAATATTTCATACGACAAGCCTAATTAAGTCAAAATCGCAACTAACCTGAATATATATAAGAACGATTGAGGGGAAAAGGTTTCCATTCGGTGACGGGAGCTTAACAGTGAAGCTTCACTTCCGTCGTACTGCGATAGAATGGGTAAATTTTTTCAACTATACTGCGTACGGCTGTCCCCATGCTGAAGAGTGGTGCCAGCTATCTCTGAAGGAAAGTGTTACAATCAGGTCTTAACGTAGTAGAAGACATAATGGCCGAGGCCAAGCCTAAAGAAGCTCTAAAAAAGCATTTAAAACATACACGGGACGAAATTGTCAAAGATGCAAAGAGAAAAATGCATGGTGGCGGAAATAAAAACCGGAAAAAGAAGCGCAATGTACGAAGGAAGAAGAAGAAGGAGATACCAACTCGTGGTGTTAAACGCAAAAGGTCATTAAAAAAAAAAAGTGTTCTAAGCGTATGAAACCTATGTTTGACCACTTTTTTAACTGATATAAGGTAAGGACGTTGCACTCGTGGATCATAGAATGATTGCTACTAGCCGAGAGAGGTGTCACTATTTCTGACGCGCCATGACACGTTTCATCAGTCCATGTAGTTCACAATGTTGTAAATCAGAGCTGGCCCTCTTTGACATGCCCTTCACACAAATATTATAGAGCACAGCAACTCTATCACGGTTAATCCGCTAAACACTATTAGCTCGTCGAATGCTCCTGTAGAATTCGTGATCCCGAGCTCAGGCCCTTACTTTTTTTAGCCAAGCTGTGTGCACATGTATGCTAAACTACGAATGGCACATTCAGATGGATCGGATTGCGAAAACGACTACGTTATTTACCCAGAAACAAACTTTCTACACTCCAGGGCAGGGTCTGCCTATTACCACCTACGATCCTCTCTGGAAAATGTCCTCAACTTTTCTAAGAAGCGAAGGATACCTTTTTAACTGCAGAAGGTTATTATCAGGCTAAAGATGAAAGTAGTATAAAGAACAAGTTTAAAAATTCTAAAAAGAAGATATATAACAGTTTCGGATGCCTTCACACAGATTTCACGTTCTAGGAGAAGTTGCTTGTGAATGAGGTCGATATGAAATTAAAACTCACCCGTACGAGCCCTGAAATTTGTTTAAATCTGGGTGATGACCAAGAAGAGGGCGCGAAGCCTGTGGTAATTCATATGATGGAGACATATCTCCGCGTAGGTCGTGTGAAATTAAGTTCTGCTAAGCAGATGGAAATTGAAAAAAATTTACTACCAGCCACAGTGAAATACCCAATTAATAGAGTTCAGCTTAAGATGTTCACAGTACTTTCAGGTTTAACATCTAAGCAAATAGAAAATGTTGTTCTCGGGGATCTGCCTAAAAGGATATTAATTGGAATTCAAGAACATGCTTCTGTGAATGGAAAATACAAAAATCCCGCATTTAAATCCGAAAACTTCGCCCATAAAAATGTGACTCTGTATGTCAACGTGGTAGCTTTAGGTGGGACATTAGAAACGCATTATTGTACAGATGACGAGTTTTCACTTTGCTCGAGAGCGTATAGCAATCTTGCGAATAGTGTCGGTACTTGCGACGGATAAGGAATCGGTGTAACGCAGAATGAATTCGTCTAGAGTTCGAACCTCTACCCTTTACATCTCTCCCCCGATTTCTATGCGAGTATAAATACGCACTTAAGACCAAATCTCTGTCAGATAAGAGTTCGACTAGCCGCTAGTCGCCCCTATTAGCGTAGTAGTTTATCTTGAGTCACAAGCTCTGATCGGAGTTGACAGGTTTGTGGATGTAGTCACGGACTTTTAAAAACGGGCACAGTTACACTTCAGAGTGATGAAGAGTGACCGATTCACACGCATCAAATTTATTGGCGTGTTTGCGAAAAATGAAACGTTGAAACTTCCAATCATGAGAGACTGCGGCGCACTTATGAATACAGACGTGAACAGTGGAGAAGGGATCCATTGGATAGCCGTTTATTTTAAAATAGGGAGCGTATGTACTTCTTTAATTCACTGCGCGGACATCCATGGAATGATGATATTATTGTAAAATTTCTGCAACAGTTGCAAATTCCACAAATAGTGTGAAATCCTTACCGATTCCAGAATTTGTATAGCAATGTATAGCCAGAACTGTTTGTGCTTTCTCATGCATACTACTCGTGGAGGGAAGTTTACTGAATTTCTGCAATTATTCGACTTGTGTAACTATGAGAGCAATAATAAATTTGTGTGCAGACAGATTAAAAGCCGATTCCCGTTTGTAGTCACTCGATGTTTTGTGTGAAATTCAAAATTTTATTTTATATATATATATATATTAGTGGTGGACCGGATGTCAGTTTTTCAACATCCACGGATGCGGATCTTTAATATCAATATCCGCGGATGCGGATATTTAGTTAATCTATCAATATAATATAGAATTATGAATATATGACATAATTTTTCAAATTTCGTGATATTACTATTATGGCAGGCAATGCATAAGAATTAAAATTAATATTAATGTTTTCATTATGATAAAAATAATAACTTTCTCAAGAGTTTCAGCCACAGAAAATTCAATGAAACAGGTTTCATCCAATTTTCTGTGTTACCAGGTATTTATATTTTCAGGTTTATATATTTGTTTCTTCATTAATAATTAATTCTTTACATGAAATGTGCATGACTGGGCCTTATAAGCTACTTTATAAGCTAATTTAATTGTAAATTGCATAATTTATTAGAGGTAATATCCGCATAACATCCGCAGTCAGAAATGTAATAAATTGTAATAAATTGTAACAGTAAATATCTTCAGCAATTAATTATTTTAAATTGTACCAAATATGCACCGTGCGCAGTATAGCGTTCAGTAATACAGTATACTGCATAAATTTAAAAATGCACCAACTAATAATAATTTGGGTAACGAATAAGTACGGGAATTATGTTCTGTAACTTATTTAAATTGTAATGGCTGTTAAATCTTTAATGAAGTAAAATTGGTTATATATATATATATATATATATATATATATATATATATATATATATACCTTTGGTACCTATGTTTAGCTTCCGCCAGAATTGTTCATTCTGACGAAGGTCAAACTTTTCACTCCCCCTTTGACCTACAGTTTAACGTGGAATCCGAACCACGCCCCACCAGCAGCCCAGCGTCTTAACCCCTAGGCCACCCAGGTACCCATTTACCTACCAACCACTTTCTTTATTGTGTGGAAGGATGAACAACTGGGTTTTGCTGCGCGCCGGCTGCCGTCGGGTCTCGAACCCGGGGCCGATGGATTCGTAGTCAGCGACGCCGCTAACCACTACGCCACCGAGGCGCTGGTAGTCCGTACAGGGGTCGAACCTGCGACCTTCACAGAGTTGAAGAAATCCTTCACGATGATATATATATACACACACATATATATATATATAATATATATATATATATATATATATATATATATATATATGTTAACCCCTCCGTCTATGGCCTGGGTTGGTTCGAAGTCGACGGGGGTTCTAGTTAGGTGGCAGCAACAGATGTGTGACTTGTAGTAGTTTTCTCCTATGTTACTCTCCGAGTTCTTCTACAGTGGCTCGTAGGACTCTGGTAGACTTACTAAAAATTCTGAAGATTCCGGACTCTTCTTATAGCGTATCCGGAAAGTTTAATGACTAAGTTCTTCTGAAGAGAGCAAGGCTCGAAGGATAAGATAAAGACTATCTTTTACTGAAATTTACTGCTAAAATGTACAGGTAGTGCTCAGCCTCTGAATTAGCTTCTGAATGACAATGGAAGATTTTTACTGAGGTTTATATACCCCAAAACTGCTAACATCATTAATATTAAATGCTAAAAAGGCTGCATTATTTTTGCACAATATTCGAAAATAGAGTAAATTTTTTAGCTGTGGTAAGGCTTGAACGAGTAAACAAAATATTTGAAGATGAAACCATATTTTTATCTTAAACCGCGACTTTTCAGATCTGATGTTATCATGATTTGCCAAGTTAACTAAAAGTGGAAATCAGACTATGCATCTTTACACTAAAATATGAGTAAAATTTTAAGGTTTAAGATGTACAATTTAAATGCTAAGGCAAGACATGATCTCATCTTTTATAACGAAAGAGAATGTATACAAAATATGAACATTGCAAAGCTTAAGCAGGATTCCTTATTAAGCGAAATCTAAAAAAATGATTGAGATTTTAAAAAAGAACAGGTCACCAAATATTTGGCAAAGTAGAAAGCAAATCAAAAATTTTATCCAAACTCGCGTTGGGCGAGTTTGGTCCTTATGTAAAAATGAATACACACACGTACATACATATGAATATAGGCCTTATATAAAGTTAAATATATAAGAATATACAGGATTATATAAATATGTGAACCATATAAACACATGAATTTTAAAATGGATACAAGAACTATATAAATTAATACAAGAATTACATGAAGAATATGATAGTATAGGAATATGGGAATTATTTATGGTTCATTTTTACACACACACACACATATATATATATATATATATATTGTTGTACAGAATGCAATGACAAACAAGGCTGTTAGTGTGATGCATTTGTCTAATTTAAAATATGTGGAAATAGTTTATAAGTATTAAAAATCCCGCACTTCATTTCACCATGTAATAATGATAATAATAAACAATAATATAATCGGCGTCCATTCTTACCCTCTTCGGCTAATACAGAAAAACTAACATTATTTCTGCAAATAATTCGCATTCGCTTTGTGGTTCTCTACATGAGTGTTGAGTGTTTTGTAAAATTTCTGGTCCTTCACCCTCTTCTACATCATTGGCACTAAGCTGGATTTCCTGCACACAGTTCCGAAACGCTTCTGCAAAACGTTCCAACTCTGCTCCACTGCTTTTTCAAAAAAAACAAATTTATTCCTTTCAAATTAAGTTTACATAAATTATAACTAAGATCTGCTCGCTTAAATCAGATGCGTAAAATGTACCACAGATAGATTTTAATTAAAGCGGCTTAAAATTTTTCATACACCTTCATGTGTAAATATATATATATATATATATATATATATATATATACACTCTACGTCTTAGAATTGGGGTGCCCAGGATTAAAATGAAACTGCGGTGTGGAATGAACACCACCTTGGATGTAATAATAATAATAATATAATAGCAGGGCTAAAATGAAAGCTGTGGTAAGGAATGTCGTACCGCCTAAAGACCTACAGCACAAATTACGATTCAGAGGAAAATAAACTACAGAATGGAAAATTGGATGCCTGCAGTTTTATGATATCTATACTGACACGATTTCTTGACTATTATATGTAAGACTGAATTAGACGATGAGTTGAAATGTGCCGCCCCTTTATATATATATATATATATATATATATATATATATATATATATATATATAAAGAGAGAGAAGCAACCAGTTTAAATTTTATTTCACAGGAAAGTAAACTACGGATCGATCTGTGACTATTTTAAAATGGTTAATTTAAGCATCAAAATATAACCAATATTCATTCTTATCCTATTTGGCTAGTTAATTTTGGAGATTATTTGTTCCTGCCCTGATATATATTGTCAGGTCTAAAATGAAAGCTGTAGTACGGAATACCGCACCGCCTTAGACCTACAGCACAAAGCTAAAAATAACAATCATAATAACACTAGAACTGACACGATTTCACGTTTATTATAGCTTTCTAAAAACATTTTCCCAAAATAAATAGTAGTTTCTGGAATTTAGGTGACAGTTGCATGACAAAATGAAGAGATGATATAGGGGAAAAAATCGTCGGAATAAATAAAGTGATCTGGTAAGAAGGTAGTTTACTGATTTGACACTGCACCAATCTAATTATAAACTATACTAGTGATCTTAATGGCATAAGAGAATTAACTACGGGAATCTTTTCCAAACAAAAATAAAAAAATAATAATCCCACTATTTCAAGTAGCTAGATCCGCAATATGTATATATAAATAACGCATTTGTACGTGCAGATCATAAAACAGAAATAAATACACGGATATATATATATATATATATATATATATATATATATATGGCAAATTTAAACGAACGTGGAGTTCTAATAGGAACATATAATTTACAACTTACAATTCATGTGTAGAGTAATGTGCGCTAGCTGATGCAATCGTTGAAGGGGTTTTACAAGTACGGTCAACCTCTTATGACGCGAATAGCTCCTGGTTGTCAATAGTTTGAAATAGCAGTACTGCGGATTCTTCTCTGGAGAACGGTAAAAAAAATCACTATTCCGTATATTCCGTATATATATATATATATATATATAATATATATATATATATATATATATATATATATATCAATCACTGGTACGGACGTTTTGTTTCCGCTCTGTGTAATATAGAAATAACTAGTGTTTATAAGTTCAGCGGTAAATTCAGCGGTAAATTCTGAGATTTTTACTTAAGGCCTATAGAGAGGAAGAAGGTCAGCAAAAATTCGGAAGAGCCATAAAACGGGAAGGTCAAGTTTTCCAGACGAAATTTGAGAAGTGAGAAGAAAAGCGACAAAATAAAAGAAAGAATAAGGAATAAAGGAAAGAATAAAGGAATAAGGGAATAAAGAAAGAATAAGGAATAAAGGAAAGAATGAAGGAATAAGGGAATAAAGAAAGAATAAAGAATAATAAGGAATAATGAAAGAATAAAGGAAAGAATAAAGGAAAGAATGGCAAAAAATACGAAGAAATGTGTAAACTGCGGTAAATTCAGAAAGCTGAATAGAGCTGGATTATGTTTTATGGAATACGCTGCGCACCAGCTCAGCGATTGCAAAAATGAAGCAGACCAGAACATGGGCTTAAAATGCATTCTGTGCACTACCTTTAAACACTACGAATGCATGAACTTAAATAGAAAAGACAGACAAAAAATAAATAGAATAAATAACAAAGTCATAGGCCTTTATGATTTACTGCGCGTCAAGTGCATGGAAAACAATAGGAAATTAGTACAAAGGGAATAAAAAATATTGAAAAAGAAGAACAAAGTGCAATAATTTTACCGAGAGAAAACCAGGAAACTACAGAAAACGCCGACACAACTGAAAACGAAAAAGAGATTAAGGACACTAAGGGAGGGGCGAAAGCAGCCTCAGATGAAGAAATATCCCCGGCAAAAGAGAAGGATACGAAATACACGCCGAAGACCAAAAAAACATTGAGTAGAGAAGAATTGGTGGTGGAGCAGAAGAAGGAAATCGAATCACATAAGACTCGAAGGGAATTTAAACGACGGGCCATATGCGAATATTATAAAACAGGTTCGTGCAAATATTGCTAAAACTGTAAGTATAATCACCCTCAAAAATGCTTCTGTATGATGAGGAATGGAAGATACAGGTAAGGACCAAACCAACTTTTTCCATCCTCGAATGTGCAGACGTTCCATTAACGAGAAAAAATGCCTGAACATAGAGTAGTCTTATTTTCACATAAAAGGTACGCAAAGAAGAGAACGGGAAAGAATAGATCTTATTGGAAATAGAAGTAATAACTAACAAGAGTAATGAAACATATTTTTAGAAGAAATGAGGATAATAAAAGCACAGTTTACCCTTCTAACAATGAAAGACAGAACGCTACAAATATATGGACCACAGCACTATGTACATCACCCTTCTATTCAACACCACCCACCAATAATACAACAACCACACTGGTATCAAGGGCCGCAACCCCAATACTCCCAAATGCAGCGGCAAGAGTCTAGTCCTACCAATAATTGAGTATTGCTCAGTACTCACAAGCGCATACAGAAAACGAGACATTGCGAACATTGAAGCTATACAAAGGACATTTACGTCTAAGATAGAGGAAAGGGAAGGTGAAGACTGGTCTTGACTACAATCACTGAAACTCTACTCTCTCGAAAGAAGGCGCGAGCGGTACACAATAATATACATATGGAAAAAACTTGAGGGCTCTGTCCCTAACCTTAGAAATGAAATAGAAACAAACTGGAATGAGAGGAGAGGCAGATTTTGTACAGTCCCAACTGCGGTGGGACAAGGGGCCATGAAAAGGAGGATGGAAAATACCCTCAGAATACGAGGCCCAAAGCTTTTCAATGCCCTACCAAAAGACGTAAGGAATCTCCAGTGCATCGACCTGAATAACTTGAAGAACCAGCTGGACAGATTCCTGTGCAAAGTCCCTGATCAGCCATGCGTGGCTAGCTACGAGGGTAGGAGGAGATCATACAGCAATTCCCTCCTTCACCAACTCCCGAAAATGAGGCGGGATGTTGCAGAGGGGTCGCAGGTCGATCCTGAACCGTCGTTCTAACTTACATAAAGTACATATATATATATATATATATGAGATAACCACTACACCACAGGCCTGTAGTGTAGTGGTTATCATATCTGACCGGCAATCGAAAGATCCCGGGTTCGATTCCGGGTGGGTACCTCATTTTTTCATTTGTTTCGTTCTTTCGCTCTCATCTTGCGCGGATAAGTCTCCTATACAAAGCGTCGTTCTTTACGTTAATTATACTGCGTGTTTGCAGTTATAATGTATATATATATATATAATATATATATATATATATTCAAAACTGTACGATTTATTACTCACAACGTATCGCCTTCCTCATTGTGGATATATACATTGTGGGTTGTAATCAAGTGAAGCTCACGCTGGCTAAAAATTAATGCTGAATGCGGACCAGGTACGCCAATAGTCCTTTTATATGGTGGGGAAAACGTCCCCTTTCAAACGACGTGTGAGTAAGTTGAAGAGGCCAATCACCAGCGCGCAGGTGTTCTGATTGGTCGGAATGCATCTGTGGGCGTGTTTGAGCGCGAGAGCTAGTCACCAAAATTGGGTGATAATTCCCTCAGATTTTTTTTAAATTTAATAAACTGATGGATCTTCTCCCAATAGAGAGAGAGAGAGAGATAGTAATAACAATAATAATAATAATAATAGAAATATTTTACAGTAAATACAGTATATTAGCTATGAGATGCATTTTTTTATTCCCAACCTTTATGCAATGCTTGAATCTTCTACATTCAGGTCCCCATATCATAAGTTTCCACTAAACAGTGATGCCTTGTAGGTACTTCCCAGTCTGGGAAACTAGCCTAAACTATGAAAATTTTTTGCATTTAAAGACAGAGATGGCAAGTTTAAGTTGAAGAAGAAGTTCTACATTGGTTTGTTTTAAGTCTAAAGCAATAAAATTAAGAAGCACTATTAAAATTTGATATGAAGCTTGGCATCGTAGTTTTGGGCCTGAGCTATATAATATTTCCTGTATACGCCAGGATGCGGATCTGACCCCAATAGAGAGAAAGAGAGAGAGAGAGAGAGAGAGAGAGAGAGAGAGAGAGAGAGAGAGAGGTGGTAATAATAATAATAATAATAATAATAGCTGTGTATTCTTATTGGGGCTTCATGCGGAAGAAAAAACCTTAAAACCTTTAACCAGTTCATAAAAGGCGGCTGAGAAATCTATTTTGAAGACAGTGGATATTTGCTTTTATCAGATTAACATGAGAAAAATTTGACTCAGGCCATAGTGGTTCTGCCCTGATCAAATAAAATTATCTCTTTCGAGTCTTCTTCTTTATAAGGTCCCCTGAGTAAACATACAGTTAAAAGTGTAATCAGAATTCAGAACTTTTGTTCAGAGGCTTGAAACACAGAGGCGAATTTTTTTGGATATTGTTGGTGTGACGGATGATGATCTGGTATGAGATCGTCTCTGTGCTAACACAGTAAAAATTTTATCTAAGAATAATAGAAATTTTATTTTAAAAACTCGACCTTGTTGGTCTATTTCTACGCAAGGAAATACACAGATATTACAAATTGGCATTTTCTAAAATAATATTATAGTTTGCTTTAGATTGTTGTTACCAAATGGGGATATCTGGAGAAGGCCCTATGACCTGATCAGAGTGTCGCCATGGGCTGTCTCCATTTTTAACCTTTGTAGATAAATCATGTATATTTTGGCCTCATATCGTTATCTTCCCTTGGGTGAGATGATAATTAGGCTTAAAAAGATGAAATACATTATACGAAATTATTATATACAGAGATCTTAATGTCTATATTTTAATGACGCGACCTTTGTGTATATATGTATATAAGAAGAAGAACTGAAAGTATAGTGTCTGACAAATAGCAAAGATTTAAGCTTTCTTTATCCATTTATCTTAATTTATTTCTTTATCCCATCCGTAGTTTTGTGGTAATATGATCTTGAGAAAGCTAGTTGTGCTTATATTGATCCTCATTAATCTCACATTTTTATAAGTATTTCTAATCATACTTTCGAATATACCGTTTTTTAAAATAGCCGTGGAAGTTTCATGCATTTAAATGATACATTCAACTATATAGGCGAGCATTCTTTATCCCCAACTGTGTGCACAGAGAAAAGTCCGAATCCTATTCAAAAGAACACTTGAAGGATCGGGGTTCACCAGATACCTTTGTCGAGTTTTTATTTGTTGTTAAATAATATATATATATATATATATATATATACACACATATATAATATATATATATGTATATGTTAACCCCTCCGTCTATGGCCTACGTTGGTTCGAAGTCAACGGGGTTCTAGTTAGGCGGCAGCAACGGATTTGTTACTTGCAGTAGTTTCTTCTATACTACTCTCCGAATTCTTCTATAGTGGGTCGGAGGATTCTGGGAGGCTTACTAAATTCTCTGAAAATTCCCCGATTCTTCTTATAACGTATCGGGAAATTTTAATGACTAAGTTCTCTGAAGAGAGCAAGGCTCGAAGGAGAAGATAAAGGCTGTTTCTTACTGTAATTTACTGCTAAAATGTACAGGTAGTGCTCAGCCTTTGAGTCTAATTCTGAATGAATATGGAAGAAATTATGTGGGTTTATATACCCCGATTCTACTAACATCATCATTATTAAATGTTGAAAAGGCTGTATTATTTTTGCACAATAGTTAAAAATAAAGTAATTTTTTTGTTGTGACAATGGTTAAACAGATAAACAGGATATAGGAAGAGGAAGCCATATTTTCATCTTAGACCACGTATTTTCAGATCTGCTGTTTTCCTGATCCGTCGAGTTAATTAGAAGTGGAAACTGAACTATGCATCTTTATACTAAGATATGTATATGAGCAAAAATTAAGGTTTAAGATTTACAATTAAATGCTTAGGTAAGACATGACTTCATCTTTTATAACGAAGAGAGAATGTATACAAAACATGAACACTGAAACTTTTTATCAGGATACATTATTAAGCTAAATCTAAGAAAATTATGAAACTTTAAAAAGAACAAGTCACCAATTATTTGGGAAAGTCGAAAGCACATAAAAAATTTATCCCAACGAAAAAATAATAATAAAAAAATAATAATATCGCCGCGTATACATTCCTAATAACGACATAATGTCGGGTCGGACATTGAGTACATCGTAATTTTGGTTTACTATAACTGATTATAATTACCAATTAATTCACATTCATTTATTATCGTCAATTACAGTTTCATTAAAGTACATCAATTACATCATAGTAAATCATTATAGTTAATTACAATTGACCACAGTTAACTATAGTTTATAGTGTTTCATATTTACATTAGGCTAACTATTATTTTGAGATTCAACACAAAATACATGGGAGACAAGAGAGATTTCGTAATTAGATGCCCGCCTTCCGTGTTGGTCATCGGAATTCGAACATGTGCGTCAGCATGACGAGTGATGGAACAATTAAAAAAAATAACACAAGATAGAGGTCAAGAAAGGACATGGACGTATGAATTGAATAACAGATAACTTGCGTTATGCGAGTGGTCCTTATGTAAAAATGAATGATTGAATATATAGATTGTATAGGAATTATTCATTGTTCATTTTTACACACACACACACACACACACACATATATATATATATATATATATATATATATATATATATATATATATATATATATATATAAAAGGCAGAGGTAATTCTAGAAACGAGAATATCCTAAAAGACATTATAAATGAAGTGTCGACACTCCGGTATAATAAGAACAATATTACCTTCTATGTTACTAACTTCCATGCGGTGAAAGAGACGCTCCTCCCAAAGCCCAGTTACTCGGAAGTTGTTCAGCAAGTCAGAACCCCAAGAAGGGCGTCGGGCAGCGAGGGAAACGAAATCCCCTCCCCCAACTCCCCCTTGAATGTGGGGTGGAAATGTAGCATGCAGGGAAAGGGGTCAACCTCCCTCTCGGTCAGGGAAGGACTCCTGCTCCCGATTTCACAATGGGGAACAGGGAGTGTCCGATGCCAAGAGACGAGGCATCACTTCCCTCTTCCTTACCTTCCACTGCAGGGGAGAGGTATTCGATTACTCAAACACCTCTCTCGGCGTGCAGTTCCTCCCCCTCCCACAGAAGAAGGAAGGGCATGCGCGTCCGTCAGGATATAAACACCACTAACAGACCCTCACCAAGCCACAGAGTAGGGGAGGGGTCTCCTATCCCCCGAAGGTCGTGCCACCCATCCCCTAGTCAGGCGCACCCTGCCTCAGGGAGATTGAGGGAAGAGGACGGGTGGGTCACAGTTAACAGACGCTCTTCACGGAGGGTTCCTCAATCTGTCTTCGCAGCAAGGTCACCAGGTGAAGAATCTCACCCTCTTTGTGTCGCGAATTCAGCTCTCGAACGAGGAAAGCGATATTCGACACATGATCGAAGAAGTCTGTGGTGAACAGAGTACATTGTTAGTTAATAAACTGAACACAAAATTTCCGTATTATAACTCATTTAAAGTAATAATTAAAGGTGTAAATTCGCGATTCAACCCGTACAATATGAGTCAGTGGCCAGACGGTATTATTGTTAAGGAGTTTATTCACTTTTCCAGGAGATTTGATAACAGGCAAAATAATAATAATGATAATAATAACAATAATAATAATAATAGTAATAATAATAATAATGATAGGCGCCCAAACGGTAGTGCCTGAAATTCATACTGTGTATAATAATAATGATAATAATAATAAATTTTCTATCATTCATGGCGGTTAACTTGTTGAAAATACTGTAGTCTCAAATAACGTAAGGTCAGTGAGGAATTCAATTGTAGGTGTTAATAAAATCTGTGACAGTGAAGATTTGATACTCCTGCAAGAGCACTGGCTACCTAAGCAAGAGCTAAAATTCCTCTTTACCATCCATGATGACTTTATGTACCATGCGTCATAAGCAGTAGACTTGTCAGATATATTAATGTATGGTAGGCCTTTTGGTGGTGTTGCTTTCTATTAAGAAAGCAACACCACCAAATTTTATGATTTGACAAATGTTTCCTTATTAAAGGAAACATTTGTCAAATCATAAAATTTTTAACAAGCGATAATGTAAGGTTGTTAGGCATTGAATTACAAGTGAACAATGATTGCATATTAAATGCAAACTGCTATTTACCATACAACAACGGCAGTAATCTAAATGAATACAATGATTTGCTGTACAT
This sequence comes from Bathynomus jamesi, assembly GCA_023014485.1. Taxonomy (NCBI): domain Eukaryota; kingdom Metazoa; phylum Arthropoda; class Malacostraca; order Isopoda; family Cirolanidae; genus Bathynomus; species Bathynomus jamesi. Next base: position 744,139 of record JAJOZX010000595.1, read on the forward strand.
AATTAAGTCATTATCAGATAACCCCAAATATTCTTACTGTATAATAATGGGGGACTTTAACGCGCATGTGAACTCTAAATTCTTTGTAGAATTGGGTAACATGTGCAAGTCGGCTAAATTAAGTATAAGTAATGTAGATGTATTAAGGGTAACCAGTGGTAATTTTACATACGTTAGTGATATGAATGGTACCACCAGGTAGATTGATCATTGTCTCACTAGATAAGTAGTAATAAGCTAAAGGATCGAATTGTTAGAGTTCATATTCTACATGATTTCCTTCTTTCTGAGCATAGACCATTAGAACTATTAATTAATTTTACCAATTTATGCGCAACACAACATAACAAGAACTCAATAGGTAAGAATAATCGCGTCGATTGGTCTAATGTTAATATGCAACAGAGACTAGAAAACAAAGACAGAACAGGTCACCGCTTCAATAATTTAGAAATTTTGCATCTTGCCTGTTGTAATCCTTCCTCAAATGATTCTCACTGTAAACTCATAGATAGGTATTATAGTAAGATAGTATCTCTGTTAAGAGAAGCAAGAAGCCCCCGATTAAATCTTACAACTATCATACTAAGATTATTCCTGGATGGAATGATTTTATTGCCCCTCTGAAGAGGGAATCGAAAGACGCCTACGATTTGTGGTGCTTTCATGGTAGACCCAGATTAGGACCAGTATACATGGAAATGTGAAGAAATAGGGGTCAGTATAAGGTGGCCATAAGGCGATGTAAACAGGAAGAAGAGTCTATTCGAGCATCAAAAACCTGTGAAGCTCACATAAATAACGATAATAACAAATTTTGGAAATTTGTTAAGAATCAAACGGGGGTCAAAAGTGTCCTCCCTCCGGCAATCGATGGGGTGTCGGGTAGGGTGCTCCGAAAATTAAAAGATGTTGAAAAAAGCTCATAAAACTTTGCTCCCCGGGCTTCTTCTCATTCTTTCATATCATATTAATGCCAGAAAAAAATATTAGCTACATTGAAACATACTAAGCCTTGCCACCAGGCAGCTGAAAAATATGCTGTATTGAATTAATTTATTATACTTAATACTTACATTTTTTTTTTTTTCAGATTTACCTATCATAAATAGCGTACCTATTAAATAAATCGTAGTTTTACTTGAGTTTATATAAACTTAAATATATAAACGCAGGGTTCAAACTGATCGGTTGAGGATGACAAAACAGAAAAAAGAGGATATTGATTTCATAAATGCAATGAAAGAGGGTAGAAAAGTTCTTTTGGGATCCGAAGATAAAAAGTATTCAAATAAGGTTCAAGCTAAAAGGAATAGGGAAGAGAATTTCACTTACAGAATGGAGACAGACATGCGAAGAAGAGAGCTACAAGAGGCTTCAACTAGCGAACTTAACGATGAGATAGACATTGTTGATGAAGATTACTTAGAACTAGATGATAGTGATAATGATAAAAATGTGATTTGAAATTCTGATAAAAAATCAAAAAGAAAGCGTTCGAAAACTATCACACTAGAACTTCCACGAAACCCATTCAAAAGTAAAAAAATATCTGAAATGGCTGATCGTTTAAATTTATCTTCTGGCCAAAGAACTGCATTTATGGCTGCCATCGCAACAGAGGGGGGAGTTGATTTGGAGAATATCACGTTGTCTAAAACAAGTACGAGGACAGCAAGTAAAATAGTGCGGCAAGAAAAAGGCGAAGAAATCAAAAGTAATTTTGTATACCCAAAATTTTGTAATCTTCATTGGGATGGAAAAATTATGCCTGAAGATGATGAAAGATTAGGAGTGCTGATATCTGGTGCCCCAGGATATGAAGAGGGAAAGCTCCTTGGCGTTCCAAAAATCGTCGGTGGCACAAGTAATACACAAGCGAATGCTACTTTCTCTAGTAGCTGAATGGAACGTCGAATCCAATATATATGGTCTTGTTTTTTTGACACTACGGCGTCCAACTCCGGCTGGAAAAATGGAGTTTGTGTAAAATTAGAAGAATTATTCCCAGAAAATTTTTTCTTATTTGCTTGTAGACACCACATACTGGAAAGAATCTTGCAAGCAGTTTGGTCAAAACTTTTCGGCGATACAAGTAGTCCAAATAATTTAGATTTTAAAAATTTTCAGAAGTTTTGAAATACCATCAACAAAGAAAATTTCAAAATTCTTGAATGTAAACATCGATCCTTAAAATCTCGTTGTGAAGATGTTAAAAAATTTCTTCAAGAAACGTTGACCCAAAGTTCTGACAAAAAATCATTACCAAGAGAAAATTACAAAGAGTGTGCGGAACTCATGCTTATTCTCTTGGGAGGGACTCCGCCTCGTGGTATGCATTGGTTAAATCAGGAGCATATCACCATGCAAGATGGATGGAGTACATTTTGTATGCGGCTAAAATGTTTGCTTTCAGTGATGCTGCAATAAATGACCTAAAATTGAGGCCCGATTTAAATTCTTATTGTAAAATTGATACAGATGTGGCCTCAGCAGCTATAAAAACCTTTGAAAGACATTTTTGGTATATGACAGAAGAGTTAGCTTCATTTTCACTGTTTTCAAATAAAATTGAGATCTCTGAAAAGCGCCAAATAGCTAAAAAAAATTATGAAAATGAAAAAAGTAAACAGTTTTAAAATGGGAGTTCCCACTTTCCCTAAATTAAACTCTTCGACGAAATTAATTTCGCTGATTGGAGTAAACTCTATGTTTCTTTTACAAACTCTGGGAATAGATATGATATGGAATGGATGACAAAGGACCCAAGTGAGTGGAACGTAGATTCTGAATATAAGAAAGCATTTGAATATGTTAGAAGTGTCAAAGTAGTAAATAATCTTGCAGAAAGAACTGTGAAGCTCATTCAAGATTACTCAAATAACATTACCAAGGACGAGCCCCAAAGACAGTACATGCTTCAGGTTGTAGAGTGCCACAGGAAACTAATTCCTGATTTCAAGAAAGGGACACTAAACCATGTTTTGTAAAATCAAAATAAGATCAAAACGGACTGTTTATAACTGTCAAAAGGAAGAGGCCCACTCCTGCTGAAACAAAAATAAACCTGATGGCTACAGTTATAAACAATTACGCAGGAGTGAGGGGGCATAAACCTCGGTAAAGGCCAATCTTCATCTAATTTCCCTAGAAATAAGAAGAAATACAAAATTTTAAGCTCGTCTTTGTTTTTTTTTCACATATACTTATACTATATCAATGCTTTGTATTTTTAAGTCAATTCTAATTAACCCTAATTTATTTTTATGAGGTTTATGTAACTTAATCTTATGTAATAATACCTACAAATCAGACCTAATTGCATAATTCGAAAATCACAAAACCTCAATTTTACATGAGGCTGGTGGCAAGGCTTAATATGTTAGGATCGAGCTAAAAATTCCCAAAGTATTCAGAAGCATGATAGCAATGAGAAAATAACTGGGGAGCAATTATTGAAAATCATGTGTTTTTTTTTAGCACCCTAGTGTCGGGAGAAGATGAAATTGCAAAGCTGTGGAAAAAAACACTACTCTAACATCCTTAACAGTGTGAGTAGGGATAATCTTAAGATAGATTGCAGCGAAACGTCTGTCGGAGGGACAAGGTAAAATACTTTGATATCAGTTCCTGAAGTAAAGAGATTAACTAAAGAGTTAAAGACTGGTTCTGCACTTAAAATATGCCAATAACGTGGTATATTTGCATGTATCATTGCTCTTATCAGCCATGCTTTCTCATAGTTATATCACTGCAGAATTCATTAGGGTATATATCTTGCCCCTGGTCAAAAATAAGTATGGAGACATTCTGTCCAGCAATAATTACAGGCCTATTGCGCCTATTGCTGTCGTTTCCTGCCTCTCGAAACTACTAGAAAAACTCTTATTACTACAATTAAATGATTACCTATGGACATCTCTTAATTAGTTTGGTTTTAAAAAGTCCAGTAGGATGGGCGCAAAAGGAGAGAGTGCAATGCAATTGCAAATGTTGATCAATGTTGCATAAGTTATACAATAAAGGGGGAGGGGAAATGTTGCAAGCTATTATGCAACAAAGAGGGAGGGGGAATGTTGCAAGCTGTTGTGCAACAAATGGGGGGGGGGGTGTTGCAAGTTATTATGCAACAAAGGGGAGAGTGGAGTGTTGGAAGATGTTATGTAACAAAGGGGAGAGGGGAATGTTGCAAGATGTTATGCAACAAAGGGGGAGAGGGGAGTGTTGCAAGAGCAACAAGGGGTTATGCAAATTGGAGGCGGAGTTATCTCCCAAGAGAAAAAGAGAAGGAGAGAGGAGGAGAGGTGTTCGCCTGACAGGAGCCAAGCGCATATTAAGACTTCAGCCGTGCGGCCGTTGTCTTAATATGTTCCTAGTCAGCCAGCTGGCTTAATGAGCCAGTTGATTTATCTGGCTAAGTTGCCAGATTGCGATATTTATTTAATTAAAGCATATATTCTGGCTTAATCAGCCAGTTGGCTTAGAAGTCTGAGCTCCCAGTTTGCACTATTTATTTAACCCTTTCGCTCACGAATTATGACATAGGGTAAAAAAGAAATTTGCCTTTAAGTGTGGTTATATAAGAATCAATATTATTTATTTTTCAGCTACACAATTGTCTACCCAGTGAGTGAAAGGGTTAACTAAAACACATATTCTGACTTAAACAGCCAGTTGGCTTAGAAGGTGTAAATGGCTTGTTCAGGTCTACAGGTTGAGTTGCCAGATAGCGCTTTTTATTTAATTAATGCATATATTTTTCACAGTTGGTTTAGAAATCCGTTTGAGAAGCCAGCCAATTGATATAATTAAATGCCGTGTACAACCAAAAGAATTAAATAAAACACCATTACATCATTCTGTTATTTAGACGAATTAATGGAATCAGAAATATATAGAAAATAAATATACAATGAAATATATATGATCAAAAATAATAATAGCATATGAACAATGAATATATAATAAATATACAATGGAATATGTATGATCAAAAAATAATGATAGCATGAGAAATACGAACGAGAAATATATAATAAAAATATACAAAACGTTGTAGTATCAATATAGTAGTACAGGAAAAAAAAAATATATATATATATATACACACAGTTATATTAAAAAATTAAATATATTGAAAATAATAACATACGAAACGTATAATTAACTGCATATTAGTACAGGATATATATATATATATACAGTTAAATAAATAAATATACATCAAAATACTTTATGTTCTACGGGTTATATTAATAACACTGGCCAACAAAATGAAACTTTTTTTCTCATCACAAACATGATCACACTTTTCTTAATGCATTTTTCGCGCTGATTCCGAATCTGGTTTTATTTTTTCATAGCACGTATAGTTATATAGATACAGTGGTTTTGATATTTTTAAGTTTTTGATATTGCTATAAGAAAATTTATGGATGTATAGATCACACTTAGGAATGCTAAACGACAAATACATCATACACTTTATTCAATGTACTTATAAATAAAGAATATATACATTATTTTATTAAAAGCGCTGTGAGTGTGATTTCCTTTTGTAAATTTGGCCTGGATTGTCACGATACAGCATCCAACAATGGTCCGCCATCATGCTTTCATTCCAATATCCTTGGTAGCGCTTCTCCATCATCTGAATATCTTGATGGAAGCGCTCTCCTTGCTCGTCACTCACTGCACCAAGGTTTTCAGGAAAGAAATCTAAGTGGGAATGCAGGAAGTGAATATTTAACGACATTCGACACTCCATTTCTTTGAAGGCATCAAGGAGGTTCTTGACTCCATCCTTATACGCAGGTGACTTGTTGCTTCCAAGAAAGTTTTCACATATCCATTTGTGAATCCTGACTGCATACCAATAAGCATTCCTATAACTTTTAGATCTCCACAAACATTCCATTGATGACTGTCGTATTTGATTGCCTTAAGTAGTATATCCATATTGTCATATGTCTCTTTTAGATGGACGGAATGGGCAATGGGGATGGATGGCATTATATTACCATTATGCAAAAGAACTGCTTTCAGGCTTCTCTGCGACGAATCAATAAAGAGGCGCCACTCAGATGCCACATACGTCTGAGATATGGCTGTAAATAGTCCATTGATGTCATGGCAATAACAGAGAGGACCGTCTACTGAAAAGAATGCTGTTAATTCAAAATTCCGCTTTCGGTAGTAACTAATACGAACATTGTTCTCAATTAAATTGTTCTCCTTTAGTCTTGAGGCGAGAAGCTCTGATTTCTCTTTAGACAGCGATAAGTCTCTAACAAGATCATTCAACTGTCCTTGGGTTAACTTTTTAGGCTCTAAATGTCTACCTTCAAAAGTGTACTCTGGTTCTGTAGATGGTCCGGAAACGCCAGTTGCACCTTCATCACTTTCCATGTCATCTATGATAGAATCTAGCCTATCACTTGGGGGAATTGGAATGGGCAATGTTTCATCATGTTTTACTGGTCTACGTGCTGAATCCAAGTTTGGATATACAATCTGGTGTTTATTCTTGGCAGAAAACCCCATTAAGTTCACACTACAAAAATAACAGTCTTCATGATGATCTCTCGGCTCCCTCCATATCATGGGTATGGCAAATGGCATTGAAGCTTTCTTTTTGTTAAGCCAATCACGTAATCCATTTGAACAGCCAGAACAGATTTGATGTGGCGCCCATGGTTTATCTTGGTCACCTAGATGGCAACCAAAGTATAGCTTGTATATTTTCTTAATGTCGGTTGTAATACTTCGTCGCAGTGTTTTAGTTGTGAACTGGCCGCATACGAAACAGAACTTGTCGGGGTCATTCTTACATTGTCGAGGCATGTTGACTGACCTGAGCAAACTATAAATTCAAAAAAAAGTACACCAACTTGACACAACAAGTTCTTGGACTGGACTGATCTTTTGACACACAAAGCACGGCGTTGTTGCCTGAATCACAATGCTGCTAGACGTAAAAGCTCACACCTGAAATACATAAGATGTATAATTAAGATAATTGAAATAAATAAGATGAATAAACTAAAAAAACACAATAAAATAAACACAATCAAATGTTGAAATATTAGTATTTTGCCTATTTAAAATGGTTAAATCTGTGTAGTTATATATATGCCTTCATCTTGAAAACTATACGTGCTAGAAAAAATCTGAATGCAGTTTTGGAATCAGCGTGAAAAATGCTATCCAGCCAACACAAATTTTACTCTGATGAAAAATCTTTGTTGACCAGTGTAATTAAATATATTGAAAATAATAATATACGAAACGTATAACACTGGTATGCATATGAAATTTTTTTGTCTGCTGTGAGGGTTTTTTCAACTCATATTATATAATTCGACCATGCTGAATTCGAAAATGACATTGGTTTTCCTCAATCAGGTCAGGTGTTTTCTCTATTGGCCATTTATTATAAGTCCAATTTTATCCCCAAATTTATTGATTTTTTTTAGCTTAAACACTGTAGATACGAGTAATATTATAAGAACACTCGTGAAAAATGAAAACATTGTGTGAATAAATACTTTTATTCATACAATAAATATGGAAAAAAGTTTATTGAGGAAGGAATGAAGTTTTTTTGGCTTTCTGTCTGTGTTTTTCTTCGGGCACGTCTCGCTTCAAACACAAGCAATAGTCCGCCAGCATATTGATATCCCAGTTTCCCTGGTACCTCTCTTCCATTATTTTGATATCTTGGTGAAATCGTTCACCCTGTTCCTCACTATAATCCCCGCAATTTTCAGGAAAATAGTCCAAGTGGGACAACAAAAACTGCATTTTTATGGACATGCGCGACCCATGAGCTTTGAAAGCTTCCATCAAGTTTTCGACAACAGACTCGTATTCTGGACTTCTACGCTTGCCAAGAAAATCAGTGACAACTGATTTGAATGCCTGCCAGGCATTCTTCTCAGTTGGAGTCATTGCGTTTACGAACTGAGTATCCTTGATCAAAGTTCGAATTTGAGGACCATCAAAAACCCCAGCATTTAGTTTAGCATCAGATATATGAGGAAATTTACTCTCGAGATATCGGAATGCTGAACCCTCCTTATTCATTGATTTGATGAAATTTTTCATCAAGCCCAGCTTAATATGAAGTGGTGGGAGCAAAAATTTTTGTTGGTGGTACAAGGGGCACTGAAACGACATTATGAGACCCAGGTTCAAAATTCTCTCTGGATGCCCATTCACGCTGTGCATAGTGCTTCTCATCCGCTCGGCTATCCCATTTGCAGAGGAAACATGGGTATTTCGTGTATCCCCCTTGCATTCCCAATACAAATGCCACAATCTGAAAAAAAATGAAAATATTTAAAGAATTTAGAGAATTTGTTCTATCAGATAAAAAAATCTATGCATTGGACTGTATCACTTCTGTCGGGAAGTTAAGTGTTCTTATACGCTCTCAAATAACCATTGGAAAAACAACATAGTCAATAGCAATAGTTTACTTATGATATTAGTATTACCTTCAAATCTCCACAGATCCTCCAGTTATGTTGGTCGTATACTAGAGCATCCAGTAAAATTTTCATGTTATCGTAGCTCTCAGTAAGTTGTACGGAAGTACTGCTTTCAAACTTCGTTTAGACGAGTCTATAAATAGCCTCCATTCTGATGCGTTATATGGCAGGCCCAAGGATTCGATTAGCCCCTCAACATTGCAGCAGTACACTAAGGAAGAGGTATTTTCGTGCACTGCAAAAAACTTGCGGAATTCTTCCTCTCGTTTCCTATACCAGGAGAATGTTGTTCCCGGAGCCAGCAAGTTGTCCTCTCGAAGTCGTGAGCCCAAGATCTCGGCAGCTAATTTGGAAAGTCCTAAATCCCTGGTAAGATCATTAAGTTTGGCCTGGTTGAGAGGCCTCGGCTCATTTGAAGCGGTATTTTGAGGTATATACGACTGGGACTGGTCATTGGCATTGGTCATTGATTCATCATGAGAATCATCGAAGTCCAGGGTTTGAGGTGGGTCGGGTATTGGAATTCCAGGACCATGGGGTACAGGTCTCATAGCAGAAGGAATGTCAGGGTATACAACAATGTGTTTATTCTTCTTGTTAACTCCTGAAAAGAAACACAGAAACATGGATATAAAACTTGCATATGAAATAGAAGAAGCATTCAGACAGTGGCGGCTCGTGAGGGAAGGCTGCGGTCTGTAAGATATGAAATAGGTCGCTGGAGTCTGTATATTTTCTTTCTTTTTCATTCATATTTTCCCTTCGGGGACAATATGAATGAAAAAAAGAAAGAAATATACAATCATTGTATATGTAAATGTAACTTGTATAACAATATGTATGTGTAAATGTATTTTCTATAACAATATGTATATGTAAATGTATGATTACCATTATGGTGAATATTATGCTATATATGGTGAATATTACATTATGGTGAATATTATGTCAAGTTTCATACGAGGATTTCAAAATATTTAAGAAAAATAAATTTATAAGCCCACCTTGGAGGTTTGTCATGCAGAAATAGCAATCTGTCACGTGATCCTTTCCTTCTCTCCAAATCATGGGAATTCCAAAAGGCAAAGATTTCGCTCTGCCTTTGCTCCATCTTCTCAAATTTTCAATGCACGTCTTGCAGCACATATGAGGGGCGAAATTTTTGTCCTGGTCCCCTAGCTTAATTCCAAAGTATGCTCTATACATTGTCTTCACAAATTTAGTGATTTGGGACTGGTTATTTGGCATGGTAACCGTCCCACATATGTAGCAGAATCTATTGGGATCATTTTTACACGCTCTATTCATTATGAAATATTTTATCTATATGCCTGAAAAGTAAAAAAAGATATTATACAAGTGAAACAAGTGATGATAGATGTTACTGTTCCAATTCTGCTTTGACAAAATCACGAAAAATTATATTTTACTTGTGCGGCTATAGCCGGATAACCTGAGCTGATTGAGAAAAAAGGATTGCAGATTCGAAATCAGCAGGAAAAAATCTATAAGAATCACTTACAAAACCTTTGACAGCAAAATTGATGCATACCAGTGTAATCAATTGCATATTAGTAGAGGATATATATATATATATAATATAATATATATATATATATATATATATATATTATATATATATATATTATTATATATATATATTATATATATTATATATATATATACATACAGAGTATCCCATAAGTCCGGCATCATAGGAGAAATTCATATTTTTCTATTTCTACAAACCATAATTCATATTTTTCTCTTTCTACAGGCCATAATGTCTGTGAGCAAGGAAGAACGAATCCAGATAATTCTACTCATAGGAAATCGGAGTCAAAGAGAGGCCGCTGCTGAATTTAACAGACTGCATCCAGACCGCGAGCCAATAACACAGAGTTGTGTTAGCAGACCTGTTGCAAAGTTTAAGGAAACAGGATCCATAGAAGATAAACCACGCAGTGGACCTTCAAGGAGGTCCACTGACGATGATACAGCGACTGCTATCCTGGCTCATTTTAACAGAAGTCCCAATAAGTCTCTTCGGCGATTGTCCGCCGAGACAGGAGTGTCGAAATGTAGCATCCATCGCATTCTTCAGGCTCACAAATGGCATCCATATAATCTTCAGATCCTACAGAAATTAAGCGAAGATGATCCCGACCGGCGAATGGAATTTTGTGAATGGGCTACGGACAATATGCTCGGGATGCCAGTTTCCCGTCCACCATTCTGTTCAGTGACGAGGCTGTTTTTTATGGAAATGGTGAGGTAAATCGACAGAACACCCGCTACTAGTCTCAAAACAACCCTCAATGGTATGCCTCTTCAAAGGAACAAGGTGCATCTCGGGTGATGGTATGGTGTGGCATTTGGAAGGATTGCATCATGTCACTGGAGGCACCTACCTACGTATGCTCAAGGAAGAAGCATTTCCCAGTGTCCTGAACGAAGAAGGAAATTTCCCAACATGGTTCCAGCAAGACGGTGCTCCTGCACATTACAGCACCCAAGTAAGGGAATACCTGTACCAACAATTCCCTGGTCATTCGATAGGACGTCGAGGGCCTGTGGAATGGCCAGCTAGAAGCCCGGATCTCACGCCACTAGATTTTTATCTCTGGGGCCACTTGAAAGCGCTGGTATACGCAAAGAAAATTAGGAGTGTTGAACGTTTGCGATGGCGCATTATTGGGGCGTGTAACACCATTACTCCTGACATCATTCACCGTGTGCTTGCTGACTGGGTATCACGTCTGAATTTGTGTATTGAAAACAATGGTCGACATATTGAGCACGTTCTGTAAATAAAAGCTTTTGTTTTGCCTTTTTTTATTATTTTTCCTATGATGCCGGACTTATGGGACACCCTCTATATACACAATAAAATAATTAAATGTACATCAAAATACTTTATGTTCTACGGCGCAAAAAGCTAAACTCACACGTAATCGAGTCTACATTCACGTCGTTATTACTTTGTACTACACGGTAAAACCGACCAATCAACACTTCACCGTTAAGTTATACGGATGCCTATACTCGACATAAATGGCTTTCATATCGTTCAATACTATTTTTGTGCCCACTTTACATTCGGTTGGCAAGTTATCTTTAAACAAGGATAGAATACAATCAAAAGCACGCTCAAAGAGGTCATCGTTAACCACATCATTATTAAATAAAAGTTTATAAACACGCCTTTCCAATCGGGTTTTTTTCTTACCGTCCCGAGATTTTCAAGCGTGAACTCTTCTTCACTCTGCATAGCGGCAATTGAAATAATCTTCCAAGTCGTAACGACAGCTATTCATTATTTAGAGGTACAGCTCTTCAGAGTGAACAGTGTAGGCAAGCTCTGCCCTGTACCGCTCAAGTGCTTTGTATCAAAGTTCAGGATATTTCGAAGACTCTAAACCTTTTAAATACGCATCCAGCTCTAGACCATTCTCGTCTTGTTCATTCCTACATTCCATAAATCCGTCGAGCAGAGCGGTGTATGCGTATTCAAGAACCGTGTCAAAATAAATCATATCCGTAACACGAGCGTCTAGTATAGGCTTCAGCTTGCGGAATCCGACGATTTCAAACATTCTGTCGAGGATGAAACGGTTTCGCGTAGGGACAAGAATGTTATTATCAGATGCATTCTACGGTAGAATGCATCTGATAATAACATCAGTCGTATATCAATGCATGGCTGATCGTTATTTATACACAACGTGCAAACAACGGCATATGAGGGGGCGTCACTAATCTGCTCTCCTCTTGCACCTACACCTGCAGGTATTTTATAACGGTCCTCTCCCCACTTCTCAACTATCACAAAGATTCTATTCATCTCCTCAACACTTAAATAAATAACATTAAGTTTGCTTGCTTGCCTGCAAATCGTTTCAAGTACATAGTTAATGGTGCCAGTTTCACGCCTAAACACGCGCAATGACTTCGTGACGGAGACATCGTAAGAGGCGTTGCGAATGCTTCTCAAAGGAAGTTCTATCGTATTTGCACGTCCACTCGGTTCAAGCTATGAGATGACTATGAGCCACAGGTGGACGAATCGGCTCGAGGGGCGGAGTGAGTCACGCTGATGAAACGTGTACGGGTTTGTTCGAACACGTGTGTTTCGTGAGATACACCGGTGGGCGGCTAGCTGTGGGGGAGCGAGTCACACCATAAACTGCTGAAGTTTGCACAGGCTTGTTGAAACACTTGTGCCCTTGGACAAACAGAATTTTCCTCTACATGAAGCAATACCGGTTTTAATGTTTTATCACTCATCAGACGTTCATTTCCACAAACTAAACATCTTCACGATCCGGCGCACTATTTGAGAGAAACATATGTCCATATTTATCCTTTTTGATAAACAAGCGATACTTGTCTCTAAAGTCTGTTAAAAATTCACACAGGCCATTAGCCACAACCTCACTACAAACCTCGTCATGATATATATTAATATAGTGATAAAAATACTTAAGATTCTCCATGATGAGAAGATTTACATTCTCAACCGTAGGATACGAGTAGTCGGTATGATGTAACATGACATAATATCGCTTGTCACGCCACTCATCAACAAGACTCACAATCCAGAACCGTTGCTTATCTTCTGAACGTGTTGCTTCTTCTACTTCGCGGTAAATGTGAGCAATTATAAAGGTTAGGTCTACAACATACTTCAATACATCGTTTGTACTACGAAATCCTACAATGCCCTCGCCAGAATACCCGTAGAATACTTGAATATCTTGTTCCTTCGCACGGCTCAATGTAGCCTTAAAAGTATTAAAGGAGGGTGGAATAGGGAGTTTTTCAGTATCCACCACATCTTGGCACTTTGCCGAATACCACTTCATGCATGCAAAAAACTTCACTGTTTTCTACGTGAAGGTCAAAATATGATAATTAAAACCCACTCTAATAGACAGAGTTTATTTCCACAACAGTTTCGATGCCCACTGGCATCCTCTTCGGAATTAACATTGGAACATTTTTAAGGATTTAAAATATCCTGAGTGGTTTATCAGAAAGGTGTATTTTAAAGCCAGAAAATCTTTTTATGCCACTCGGGAACCTTCAGTTAACCAAAAACAATATGTGAGTTTGCCTTACATTGCCGGCTTAGAAAGAGTAAAACCGTTAACGAAAGATTTTAAGTTTGTTTTGGCGTTCAAATATTCGTCTACCGTGAAAAGTAAATTGGTTAGGAATAACGTTGCAAAACAGGAACAAGCCTGTGTCTACAGCATTCCCTGTAAAAGTTGTGATTTAGTATACGTAGGAGAAACTGGAAGAAATATTGAAACCCGTATTAAAGAACACAAATATGCCTTCAGAAGTTGTAATACTAATAATGCCATTTTTTATCACGCCAGCCAAAATAATCATGCTATAGATTGGAATCAAGTAAGGTACTTTATAAATGTAATAATTATGTCAAACGAAAAATAATAGAATCTGTATGTATAGAACAAGTGGATAATTTTAACTTGTGCGAAGGTACTTATAAGTTGGACCCTTTAATGAGATTCTTGGTCAAAAAATCCCTTATGGCGTCGGGTGAACGGGTTCTAACCTAAGTGTGAATTTCTTAAAGGTCTCTGGATTGTTTCCTTACTCGCTTTTGGTTCATTGGTTTTTTTTTCGGTAAAATGTAAATGGAATAATAAACATAAATGAAAATGTAATAATGGGAGTAATAAATGTGGAAATAAATATAAATGCAATAAACGTAATAATAAAGGTAATAAAATACATCTAATAATTAGTGTAAAGGTAGTAATAATAAATGTTATAAACGTAAATGCAATAATAAATGCAGTAATTATGTCAAAATAATAGAATCTCTATGTATAGAACAAGAAGATAGTTTTAATTTGTGCGAATGTACTTATAAGTGGGACCCTTTGAAAAAAAATGCCTTTCTGGGGTCGTGGGAACGGGATCTAGCCTAGGTGCGAATTCCTTAATGGTCTCTGGGTTGTTTCCTTCTCGCCTTTATCATTCGTTTTTCGGTTTACAATTTCTGTATAATAAACAACAGTATAATAATCAATGTAATAATAAATTTATAATTTCTGTAATAAATAATAATGCAATATTAAGTGTAATAAATTTAATAATAAATGTAATAATTATGTAAAAAAATAACAGAATCTCTATGTATAGAACAAAAAGATAGTTTAAAATTTGTGCGAATGTACTTATAAGCGGGTCCCTTTAATAAAAATGCCCTTCCAGTGTCGGGAGAACGCGATCTAACCTAGGTGCGAATTTCTTAATGGTCCCTGGACTGTTTTCCCTCTTGTTTTTGGTTCATTCGTTTTCCTCTATCCATCCGAAGAGGATGCCAGTGGGCATCGAAACTGTTGTGGAAATGAACTCTGTCTATTAGAGTGGGTTTTAATTATCACACTTCATAAATGTTGAACACGCAATATTAAAGGTAGCCATTACTATTTTACTTCTACGCGGGAGAATACACGTCTGAACTCAAGGGTATGCAGAGGTCAACTGAGCACGCAGGGATAGAGATATGCTCAGGTAGTGGCAGGAGTCACGTTGCCGACCTTACAGTGGAAGGAGCTTAGCTTTTTACTCTACACACTCACGCACGCACGTAAAGGAGAAAATGAAACCTTAATTGAAACAAATATACGTGATAAATAAACATGTCAACACACATATATATAAATAAAATAAAGGATTAAGGTAGCCAAAGGGCACAGTATCATAGGTACCAGGCGCCTGGTAAAGTTTCCTATAGGTGCTAAGGCATACCTTCGTGCCCCTAAGTTCCTTCACACACATCCCAGTTTCTGCGTCCGAAAATTGAGCGTCCCCACAGTCAGTTCGAGTAGCTGGTCAGCCTCATCTTCCAAGCACACTAGATCCTTCAACGAGTCAAAGTTAACGACTCGACGGTTCGCATGGTTAAGCGTGATACCCTTAGCCTTCACGATATACTCCGTATCATCCCCTACCCTCACCCGTACCCCATAGGTATTTGGCCCTGTTCACACAAACGAGTCTGCGTACGCACCATCACCATACTCATCCTTGATTTCGTCAGTTAACTCTCCGAGGAATTCCCCAATAGCGGGCATGTAATCACTTTCCCTCCCTGTGAATATCACGCTCTCTGTGTCAGCGTACACCATCCTCCGTCCATGAGTGTGTAATAGGCCCCAAAGTTTGATGCGGGCGGTGGCCATTGTGAAACTGGCTACAGGTATGTCTGTAACCCGTGAGGAATGTGTGGCCAGTTCGGTGATATTGTACTTTATTATGTAAGTATTACCTACATTCACGATCTCCATAACCTCTTTATCGGGAGCGTTGGCTTTTTCCCAGATTTCACTATAACTTTGTGCCAAATGGACGTTCCCTTTGCCGGTATTTTGTGCAAATTTTCCCCAAAGACTGTTTAGACACAACTTTGCACTAAAGGGCTTGCCAGGATTCTTAACAATTTGGGATCGGTCAAGCTGTATACCTTCATGGGCACGGTAACGCTGAATATAAGCCCGTTTTTCATCTTCGGTATGAACCCCTCGCGGATATCCTGATGCTTCTAGCTTATCCTTCAAAAAAGGGTTTATATATGGCGTGAAAAGGTTGGGTAGCTTCTGAAACCTCCACACCTCATGTATCTTCAATATTCTATACCCATGGCGAACGGCTAGGGCTCAGGACTTGTAAGGGTTTCCAAAAAACCTTAGCCCCCCATTTGCAGCTTACATGTTTACTTATATCGAAATAGTTTTTAGTGATTATAAAAATATATAAAATTCTTTATTTATTGCAGGTATTAAAATTACTCTAGCTGATAAAGTGATAATATAATGGCTTCTCAATTAATTGGTGATTCGGAGAGGCAACGTGTGATAGATCGCATACGAGCAATAACATTTCGGGAAGCGCGTGATGCTGGAGCCACCTTTATAACACGTTCATGGGTTGCCAAAAAGTTGCGAAGGGGCGAAGACTTCGTCAAAAGAAATTGGAATAAAACTTTGGATGAATGTGAAATGGATACAACCAAATCTGGGCGCCCAAATTTGCCACTCTCTCAGGAAACAAAGGACATCATTGACAGCGGTACGCGTAAGCGGAAAAACAGCTGTGCTAAACTTTCTAGAGAGATCGAAGTGTTGAGAGGAAAGATCGTTAGTGGTGAGATCATTCGACTGTACCGTCATAGGCAAGGTTTAAAGCCTTGGCATGAACTTCCAAAGCCAAGAAAAACTCAACTTAACATCGATGACAGAATGTGGTTTGCCCATTTTCTTGAAGATTGGGATGTGGATGATTTCATGCATTTAGCTGTCTCCGATGAATTTTTTGTTTACGTAACACGTCGGCCTAACAACCAAAATGATCGAGCGCAGGCCACAACACCAGATGAAATCGATGACAATGAACATTATCGCGAATTATTAAAAAGTCCAGACTGTGCTGGTGTGTTTGTTTTGTTCACTGCAAAGAAGCTCATGTGGGTACTGAAGCCAAATGGTCAGAGTTGGGATGGACAGTATTTTCGTGATATTATTCTATTCCAGCATGTCGTTCCTTTTCTAAGAAACCCAAACAATGTTATGGATGTCGATCAGGTCACACTTCTGCACGATAAAGCCCCTGCTTTAAGACATTAGCCACTCAACACTTGTTGCGGAACCATGAGATAGATTTCTTTGGAAATGAAGAATGGCCAGGAAATTCTCCTGACCTGAACGTCTGTGAACACATTGGGTCAGTTATAAAGGACAAGGTTGAATGTCTCTTGTTTCAAGAACCTGCAGCAAATCGATTTTCGAAGGATACAATGACGCAACACATTGAAACTGTTTTAGCAAATTTGCGTAACGATCAAGATCTATTCACGTCACTTTTGGCAAGCTACCCAAAGCGAATTCAGGCTGTCTTGGAAGCCAATGGCGGGAACATCAAGTTTTAATTGTTTCTCATTAAATGCAGGATTAAATTCTCTTTTGTAAGGTATGTTTAGTTTTACTGTACCTCTAATGGTTCAGGCCATGGGCTGGGGGGGGCTAAGGTTTATTGGAGCCCAGTAATACACACTAGGGTGTGTCAATTTTGTCAACTTTTTTCAAATCAATTTTGGTAGTGAAAATATAGTGTCTTTTCATATCAAAACTTGAAATTGGCCAACCAAAATGAAATAAAATAACCCTTACCTACATTAATTTTACCTTAAAGTTTCAGAAATTGACTCTTTTACTAAATAATAGGACATAAATTGGTTAACTATTCATCTGTCACAGAATCATCCCACTGATCGCATATGGAGTGTTTTCAAGGTCATATAGTTGTTGTACAATGTACAAGTCACAACATGAATAGAACTGTCCCTCACTCTCAGTCCTCAGTTGCCTCTTAGATGTCATAGACGGTGGTTTGCTGTTATTGCTCTTGTACCTACTTCATAGTTATTCTACTAGACGAATACTACAGTTTAACTGTAAGTATGGATTATTGATTATTACAATTATTTATTATTATCATATTCTTCTGTCTAATTATGTTGTAATCCCATGAAATATTTTTTTATTGAATTTTAGAACATCGAATAACTAAACTTTGAAACATCGTAATTGATATAAAATACTTAAGTGTCTTTCTTTCTTTTCAGATATTCCTAAGATGCCAAAATTGAAGACAAGAGGTCAGTCGTCATGCCACTTGAGCCTGTTAGTCGGTACAGGCAAGGAGCTTCCCGTATCAGAACTACCAACAGTGCGAGACATGCTGAGACTAGGGTTACTACTTCGTGAACAAAATACAAAGGATAGAAGGAACTACACAGAGAAAGAGCTCATAAGGGACATGATTCCCCCTCTTCTGCATCAGTGGAAAAAAGCTAATGTGTTATTCAAACCACCTGTGCTCAATCAGTATGGAACTATTGAGCTAAAATTAACAAAGCTGTGGCACAAAGCAGTTGAGACATCACTTGGTAAAGGAAAACTAGCAAAGAAAAATAAATTTCTGCACACACTTGATACTCTTCTTGACATTTTTAACTGCCAGTGTCCCATAGAGTTGTGTTCTGAAGCCAATTGTTCTCCCTCATGCAGAAGAGAACCTCACCCTCACATTGATTGTCGCTGTCCTCGTGAGAAGAAGATCCCTGTTTTGGAGCTGGCTTTCATAAAGGCGCAGAGAACAAAGGCAGGAGGCCAAGGAAGTATGCAGATTGGTTCGCCAGATTAT
The DNA here is from genome assembly GCA_023014485.1 of Bathynomus jamesi. NCBI lineage: Eukaryota > Metazoa > Arthropoda > Malacostraca > Isopoda > Cirolanidae > Bathynomus > Bathynomus jamesi. The sequence continues at coordinate 762,873 of JAJOZX010000595.1, forward strand.
TCAGAAACCAAAAAACAGATTGTTATTGCTAAGAAAAAAGAGAAAATCCGAGAGAGGGAAGAAAGGAAGAAAAAGAAGAGTGAAGAAGCCACTCAAAGAGATGAAGAGCTCTATCAAGAGGTTTCTCACTTCTTTGAAAGCTCTTCAGATGAACAGAAAGAAACAACATCAGATGATAGCTCCAAAATGCCATCTGAACCTTCGTCGAAGAGAATGAAATACAACACTAAAGACATCTCAAACATTGCCCTTGCCAGTATTCGCCACCATACGGGGCTACGAGAGACTGCAGAGATTGCCACTGCCGCTTGGATAGATGCAGGCCTCATCAGCCGAGAGGATACATCCTTAGTGATAGATCATAATAAGATAAGAAGAGCACAAGAAAAAATAATGAAGGAAATATCTGATCAGCATGAAAAAGATTTGAAGGAGGAAGGTCTCTCTTGCCTTTTGTTTGATGGAAGAAGAGATGACACAAAAGTTCTCCTAGAGGTAGAGGGAATGGACAGAAAGATTCCCGGTCTCATCAAAGAAGAACACTACTCTGTGTGTTCCGAACCTGGTGGCCGCTATTTGTTTCACTTTGTTCCTGAAGCAGAAATAGAAGGCAAGAAACATGCAGAGGCAATTGCTGATCAAATAATATGTTGGCTTGAAGAAAGAAGACTTGACAGTTCACTGCAGGCCGTTGGTAGAGACTCAACTGCGGTGAACACTGGATGGCAGGGCGGTGTTATGACGCATTTAGAGAAAAAACTTGGAAGAAGGCTTGTTTGGATTGTATGTGATTTGCACACAGGGGAACTACCTCTTCGTCGTCTCATCCAGGAACTTGATGGTCCTACAAAGAGTAACAACAAGTGGTCAGGCCCCCTTGGCAACATGCTAGATGAAGCAACGGAATTAGAAATAAATACAAAATTTCAAAAGGTCGAAGTAGGCCCTCCCCTCTCAGTGTTGTCTGAAGAAGTTATCAAAGACCTCAGCACGGATCAATCTTACGCTTATCGTATTGTTCAAGCAATCAGATCAGGAGAGTTGCCTCAAAATCTGGCTCTCTTGGAGATTGGACCCGTAAGTCACAGTCGTTGGTTAACTACAGCGATTCGTTTCTGCAGGATTTGGGTTTCCAAACATGCACTGAAGGGCAAACTGCTACAGAATTTGATGTTGATTGTTGGATTTATTATTGGGTTTTATCTTGACCCTAACGGGTACTTCACCCGTGTTGCGGGCATGTTTTATATATACCCCGGTCTGTTGCTGTAGGTGTATGAGCCAGTAAATAGCCTTGTGCCCATAACTGCGGGGGTTGTTTCTGTGAATGATTGCTTAGGTGCCTTTAGGCATGAAGTTATTCTTGAACACTGTAAAACATAATGATGCGATCGTGGTCGCGACTTGCAGCGGATCGCATTTGAAACGGGTTATGTACATCCTTCTGAAGGCTTGAAAGCATACTCTAAGTACACGTACGTCATTCACGCAATAACGTTCACATTCATCGGCTATATTGTATGGATTAGCTTCATTAAAACTGTTGTAGTAGCGGTCAAAATCTTCACGCTCACTATCACTCATGTTGGTGTAGTTAAAGTAATGTTTGGGTGGAGGTAGTCCTACGTAATTCAAAGTTTCGTTAGTGAGGAATGTGTAAGGGAAATACCCTTTTGAAACTTCAGCGGCTACGCCCATGACCTTGGGCAGCTTTGCTAATTTACAAGGTGTGAACAGCAGGGTGTCTTTAAACTGTACATTACCTCTTATCTGCATCTGTATTAGTTTGTTGCCTCTTTTCAAGGGATCACCTGTAAATATCGCAGACGACTCGTGTTCAAGCAGCTCCTTATAAAGGAACTGTGTGTCAAATTTCGCCCCGTTATGGGCAAGAATATACACAGTCATTTTTTTAACTTGTCCGCTAATTTGACAATATAGGATACAAAGAGTTTCACAGGGCTGTCGTGTGCATTTTTAAAACGTTTGTCCGTTTTCCACATTTGTGGCACTCATCACACTCGACTCCATGCACTCATCACAGATAGTCTGACTTACGAGTAAATGTGGAATGACCTCTTTGGTTTCAGCGTTCGTGTAAGTTTCTATATCGTAGTACACGGTTATACAAGGGCTATTTTTAGGTTTAGCATCTTTCATATAACATACATGCTTCACTCCATCCGCCTTATATTTTTCATGACATGTAGAACAGTGAATTTCATCGCATTTATGTTTGAAATTCCCCCAATTATCCATCATGTGAAACATACCGCACTTACAAATCCTCATTTTCCTGCAAGTGCCATTTGATTTATGGAGTTCAAAGCATTTATTATTGAAAAATGTACGTCTACACACATTACATTCCCTCTTCTCGGTTTCAACTACACGACTTTCACATTTGGGGCTTTTACACTGCTCACATACCATGTAGCAATCCTTACAATGTTTCACCATATCATCAGCAAACTCGAGACAACCCTTACACAAATCATGATGCCTTCCATATTTTCGACTTTTATCATAACTGGCGTAGAGACCCTTATGTTACGGATGGGGAGATACGATGTTCCTGACAATCCTAAAATAAGTAGAGGTCTTGTACGATCTCTCACGCTGCTTTTAAAAACATACACAGTCCTACGACGATCATCCATTCCAAATACGACTATACGTGCATTCATTTCCTGCTCGGCCCTTCTCAGTTCTTCAGGACCCATATTACACTCAAACTCAAGCTTACAATCTGAAGCCAGTTTACGGGCACGCTGCACAACCGTGGGCAACCAAATTTTTTGCGTCCAAGTATTTAGCACAGTGAACATATGAGCTAAATTATTGCTATAAAACCACAACCACGATCGACGTTTAAATGCTTTCTGTAAATAACCGGAGAATTGAAATTAAGAGTATAAGGTGTGGCACTATGACCCGCAACCCGGAATACTCTGTCAATATCTACCATGAAGTTGTCCATATTGAAGGATGTACCACTTTGAGAGGCTTGCATTATACGCCCAAGATATATTCTATATCTACAGCCGCCAAACGTCTGAACGGTATTACCCAAAAATCGTCCCCCTCATCTGACCCGAACCTGAAGGATAACCTCGTCCGGACTTCACGTTCGTCGCGGTTCTGAAGGGCAAACTCCACAATACGTTCAACTACGCGCCGCAGTCCGTTGGTATACAGGGATCCAGGGTCAACCCTGACCACGTACCGATTTCTAGTCAGGGCAGGGGTGGGGGTAGCGGTGCGCACCAACTCGAATGTTATACCATCCTCCACAGTATGAGAAGCTGTTGTGGAGGAAGTACCCGGAACTGAACAATGGGGCATATTTGAGGAAGGTACTATTTGGGGGTTGTGTCGTAAGACGTGAGGGTTGGGGTCTATTACTGGGGTCTAACAACCGGAGCAATCCTGGCACGCTTTATACCTGACGTGGAGGGCTCTTCATCATGCTTCCGCTTTGAACTGTCGCATGCTACAGGTGTCGCTGGTGAGGGTTCGTCAGCGGGGAAGGGTTCTGTAGCTGCACGGTCATCGGGTTCGTCTGTGATATCGATGATGGGGTGCTGTACATCGTCGTCATTCACGGTTCTGTGGAAGAAGAAAACAAAATATAAGGAACAGCACTCAAAATTTGTAATATTTTGTAAATGACCCACTTAGGGGTGTGACGTGTTAGAGATGGAATCTGTAGAAAAATTCAGGTTCACAAGCCCCTCCACATGTATTATATCTGGCCCTACAGGATGTGGAAAAACTGTATTTATGCTTAAAATCATTAAAGATAAGGGGAGATGTTCTCAAAATTTGTGCATAAAGTAATATGGTGCTATTCGACGTATCAGTCAGTGTTCAACGAGTACCAAGATGAAATTTTGTTCCACAAGGGTGTCTATGACGTTAATTCGTTAAAAGGTAATGAGCATACAGTTATTGTAATTGACGATCTCATGTTGGAAATGGATAAAACGTTTGCCGAGACATTTACAGTGTTCTCCCACCATCTTAACATAAGCGTATTCTTCATCAACCAGAATCTATTTTTCAAAAATAGATACATGCGCGATGTGTCGCTAAATACACAATATCTAGTCTTATTCGCACAACGTAGAGATGTGTCACAAATTGGGGTATTAGCCAATCAAATGTTCCCGAATCAGCGTAAGGAGTTTTTGGAGGTTTATAAAGAAGCCACAAGCCAGCGTTATGGATATTTGCTTTGTGACCTTCACCCGCGAAACACGTTTAGGGTGCTTCTAAGAACGAATATATTCCCAAGCGAACCTGAAACGGTGTATATTCCAGAATGACAAATAGGCTGAAGAAATATCGTGAATTAATAAAAATCTATCAACGATTGCCCCGGGCACTGCAACAGATGTTTGTTAAAAATATCGACTGACTTTTTAAAATGCATCTGTGAAATCTGTCTTAATGTTATAAAATGTAATGTGCCAATGAAACCCCTCAGAAGGCTCGCTTACGTCGTTACAAGAACATAATACGAGCGCTCGCTCATAAAAGTCAAACTGTGGGTAAGAAAAAGCGAATTATTGTACAAAGAGGAGGATCATTCCTACCCATCTTATTTTCAGTTTTGGGTCCTTTACTGACTAGATTAATATAATGAAGTGGTTGTGATTCCGCACGAGGTGTATGCTTCATTGCAAAGTTCAAAGATTCCAGACACGGCTCTAGAACCCCGTAAAAGTAGGCTTAAAAGAATGGAAAGCGAGTTGCTAGCCCTATTAAACAGTGAAAAGTCACCTGATGAGAAAAGGCTCTTGTACCAAGAGGCTTTGCAGAAATTTCTTCATGAGTACGAAGATTATAAGAATCCTACAGAGCTCCCCGTGGTTATTAGGCACAGCGCGAGTAGCGCTGAGCATGGCGACACAGGACCTGGCCCGACGTTAGAGATGACCAACCAAAGAACAACGGAACACAACACATCGAACATGTGTTAAAAAACAGTCTCCCACATACATTGAGGAATAAAGGCTTAAGTCTTTATAATCTATTGAGTGAGGACCCCATCATACAGTGGGCCGATACAGGCGAGGTCATTGTTGAAGGAACAAGGGTACAAGGATCCAATATCGTTGATATTGTTCATGATCTGGTGAGAAAGTGGGACAGACCCTCACCAACAGGATGGAAGCATATTAAAGCAAGACTACAACAAATAAATGTCCCCAAAACATTGATAGGTAATCTGAATAGGTTAAAAGACCTGGATCAAGTCTCGCATGTGTCACAACTGAGTACGCCATCGCCCCAGCAGCAGCGTCTCTGAAGAAGAGAAAGAAGAGAACAAACGGCCAACCTTATCCACGTGTCTCTAAAATACGCAAATGGCTAACATATTAAGTAAACGCTATTATGACATTTCTAACCCCGCCTCCTATGGTGGCGTTAATAGACTGTACAGAGGTGTTTACGGAGTAGGGAAAAAAGATGTTGAGCGGTTTTTGCGGGAACAGGATGCTTATACACTTCATAAACCGGTGAGAAAAAGGTTTAAAACGGCCAAGACAACCGCGCGATTCGATTGACTCTATTTGGCAAGCGGATTTAACAGACATGCAAAGATATTCAGTGTATAATGACGGATACCGCTACATCCTATTCATAATAGATGTATTCTCTAGATATCTGTGGCTAATTCCCTGAAAAATAAATCGCCTGAAACAGTTGCTAAAGTGACCAAAACGTTGATGTTAAAAGAAGAAAGGGTTCCTGGCTATTTTTGTACGGATATGGGGAAAGAATTTATAGGTCGCGCTTTTCAGAACATGCTGACAGAGTTTAATATCAGTTACTACACTAGCAGTTCTATACATAAGGCCGCTTTAGCTGAAAAAGTTCAACGTACCATAAAGGAGCTCATGCATCGCTATTCTACACATAAAAACACATACAGATATATAAACGTTCTCGGGTCATTCACATCATCATACAACCTTTCACACCACCGTACGAATGGCACAACACCTAACGAAGGTTTAGAAAGAGGTACGCTGCCAGAGGTGTGAAGAGATGGAGCACCGCCACCACACTCTACACATTTCAAAATCAATGATTATGTAAGGCTATCACGTTCGGGAAATAAATTCGCGAAGGGCTTTGAGCAAGGATGGACACGTGAGATTTTTAAAGTTCGTGCTATGAGACCTAAAGGCGAGATAATGATGTATTACGTTGAAGATTTGAATGGGGAAGAGATCGCTGGAGGCTTTTACCGCGAGGAGTTGCAGAAAGTGACATTTAATTTAGGAAAAAGTGTGTTTAAAATTGAAAAAATTTTAGGCAGCAAAGGTTCAGGAAAGAGAAAAATGTACCTGGTGAAATGGCTGGGTTACCCAGAAAGCTTCAACACCTATATAAAAGCTGCTGCAATAATGAAGCTTAATTAGTATGCAACATGGCGCCTAGCCACTTCTATGTCACACTCCCGTCCCTTCTTCTCTGTCTGTACATCCTAACAACACCCTCGCCAACTTTGTGACAGAACTCCACGGACCCATTGAATTGGAGCGTGATTCGTATGAGGTGGGTTTATGTGAACTCCAGTTAGTCTCCAAATTTTTAACTCTTGAAAATGAGCAAATCATATTTCTGATCCTTAGAAGAATCGATGAGTGCGAAAAATTAGGCATAACCTTAGACAATACTATGCGTTCAGTCCTGTTCGGTGAGGAACAGTACTATAGCACAAATGTATCGCTAGGAATCGGCATTATGATACAGCCATGGACATTGTGACGGGGTTAAACAAGAGTCTTGAAAAGTCGTACCTGACAAACGATTTACTTTTTGAAGTCGTAAACATAGACACGCCTGCATGCACATTGAAGTTAAAGTCAACGCTTAGTAGAAATATTAAAGATAAAGAGCTGTTCACAATTGTGGCTGAGGGCCGATATAGCGCAGCTCTCCAAAGAGATACCTTTCACGAGGCACAGCATGACTTGTCCAGCTTAATGTATCAATTGAAGATGGAGAAATTGGGTGAAAGCTCTCCCCCCAGACATGTGCTATATTTACAGCAATATCGTAGAGCACCAATTTGTTGGGGACACCCAGGCGCGCCTGCTGCGCATTGCACACATCCCCAACCATAGAGGGAAAAGTTTGAGCATTACATATGACAAGCCCCATTATGTGAATGTTGCGACTAATCTATTAACCAACATCTCGATATATATAAGAACGATTGAGGGAAAAAATTTCCCATTCGGTGATGGGAGCTTAACAGTGAAACTACACTTTCGCCGTTTATAATGACCCGAAGCACAGTCTATCGAGGAGTGAGATACCAGCGTGGGAGGGACTTGGATCCATTTTTTCATCCATACTACGCACCGCTGTCCCACTGTTGAAGAGGGGTGCCAGGTACCTAGGGCGGAAGGCGTTACAAACAGGTTTTAACGCGGCAGAAGACATAATGGGTGGAACTAAGCCTAAAGAAGCTCTAAAAAACATTTAAAACGTACACGGGACGAAATCATCAAAGATGCAAAGAGAAAAATGCGTGGTGGCGGAAAGAAGAGATCTGCCAGGAAGAAGGGGTTACCATCACGTGGCGCTAAACGTAAAAGGAAATAAAAAAGAAGTGCTCTAAGCGTATGAAACCTATGGCTGATCATTTTTTTAACTGATATAAGCTGAGGACACTACTCTCACGAATCATAGGCTGACTAATACTTGTCGAGAGAGGTGGCACTATTTCTGACTCGTCATGGCGCGTTTCATCCATCCGTGTAGTTCACAATGCTGTAAATCGGAACTGTCCCTCTTTGATATGCCCCCCCACTCAGGTCTCTATTGAGCATAGCGACTTTATTACAATTAACCCATTAAACACAATTAGTTCGCCGAGTGCCCCTATAGAATTCGTGATACCCAGCTCAGGCACTTACTTTTTTGACCTGAGCTATCAGGTCATCCCATAAGTAATGTCGTTTTTTAGATCGGAAATTGAAGGACAAAAAAAAACTCAACTGAAACTTTTTATCTAGTATATATTTTCCATCGGAATCAATTACACTCTGCCAACGTCCTACAAGCTTTTGAATGCCATATTTATAAAATTCAGGCGGTTTTGAGGCAAAAAACGTACAAAGACTGGTGTGCAGGTCATCTAAAGAAGTATACTGTTTCTCGTCAAGATAGTTTTGCAGACTCCTGAAGAGATGATAATCTGAAGGCGCAAGGTCTGGAGGATGTGGAAGTTTTTCCCACCCAAGCTCGTCAATTTTTGCAGAAGTGATCCGAGCGTATGAGGACGTGCGTTGTCGTGGTGGAACACGATTCCTTTCCGATTAACCAAAGAAGGTCTCTTTTCTTTTAGTGCAGTGTTCAATCGATCCAGTTGTTGACAGTAGACTTCAGCGGTGATTGTTTGGTTGTGTGGTAAGGTTTCAAAGTGTATTACACCACCTTTATCCCAACAAACACTAAGCAACACCTTCCGAGGGTGAAGATTTGGTTTTGGCTGTGGTGTCGCTGGTTCTCCGGCACAAAACCACTGTCGACGGCGCTTAACATTCTGGTACAGTATCCACTTTTCATCACCAGTCACTAAACGGTGCAAAAACGGATCTTGGAGTTCACGGGAATGAAGAGCTGTGCTAATGTTTACCCGCACCCTCAGATTGTCGACCGACAATTCATGTGGCACCCATTTTCCTAACTTAGGCACTTTCCCAAGTTGTTGCAAATGTTGATGGATGGTGGGCGCGGATGAATTGAGTTTCTGGGCCAATTCTTCGACAGTTGTTGAACAGTCTTCTTCAAGTGCGGCTAACAACAGGTCATCATCAAACTCAGCAGGGCGTCCAGAGCGTGCTGCATCTGTCAAACAGCAGTCACCATTCCTAAACTTTTGAAACCATCTTTGACATTTCCTCACATGCAAAATATCGTTGCCATAAACGTCCTGAATTTCGCGTTGCTTCAGTAGCACTATTCCCTTTTTTGAACTCGTAAAGCATTATATGCCTGATATGCTCTTCTGATACCGCCATGTTTATGAGGGGTTCACATAAAGCAAAACACACGTCTTCACTGGTCAAGGTCTGTAAAGTATGTAGCGAAACACGATAGATCTCCTCTTAGATATAACCTTCGGAAAATTTATGCTTAAACCGAGTAGGACTAGTTTAAATTTAATCTATCGTAAAAAACGACATTACTTATGGGATGACTTGATACATGTACATGTACGTTAAATTGCGTATAGCCCATTCTGATGGAACGGACTGCGATGATAGTTACTCTGCCTACCCTGAAACCAACTTTTTACACTCCATATTCAGCCAGTGTGAGGTGTATTTAAACCAAGTTAACATCTCGGCAGGAACAGGGTACTACCACCTACGAGCCTATCTGGAAAATGTCCTCAACTTTTCAAAAGAAGCGAAGGACACCTTTTTAACCGCCGAGGGGTATTACCATACTAAAGATGAAAACGGTATAAAGGATAAATTTGAAAATTCTAAAAAAAGTTATACGAATGTTTTGGACATCTTCATATGGATTTCACATTCCAGGAGAACCTGCTTATGAACGGGGTGGATATGAAGTTGAAGCTTACCCGCACGATTCCTGAGATCTGCATAAATCTGGGGTCTGATCAAGAAGAGGGCGCGAAACCCTTTGTGATTCACATAATGGAGACGTATTTGCGTATACGCCGAGTGAAATTAAGTTCGCCAAAACAAATAGAAATTGAGAAGGATTTAATACACGCCACAGTAAAATACCCAATTAACAGATCAAACTATACACGGTTCCCGCCGGGTTGGCCTCGAAGCAACTAGAAAACGTGGCCCTTGGTGTTGTATCTAAAAGGATATTAATTGGAATGCAGGACCACGCCTCGACCAATGGAAAATATAAAAAGAGTGCCTTTAAATTCCAGAATTTCGGCCTTAAAAATATTACTCTTACGTAAATGGCATCGCTTTAGGAGGGACTATGATTACGGATTACTCATCAGACGCGGTGTTCCCGCTCTGCGCGAGTGCTTATAGTGATCTGGCTCATAATTCAGGTGGCTGTGATGAGCTTGGGTTTGGTGTAACGCAGAAAGAATTTTCGAAGAATTTAACATTTATTCATTTACTATTACGCTTGACTTGTCTGCTGGCGTAAACACGCATTTAAGTCCACAACAGAGTGGGAATATCCCAGTCAGGTTGGAATTTGCCAAGCATATAGACGCGCCTATAAGTGTGCTAGTTTACCTCGAATCACAGGCACTAATAGAAGTTGATCCTTTCAGGAACGTGATCACAGACTTTTAAAATGGACATAATGGAGACGTATTTGCGTATACGCCGAGTGAAATTAAGTTCGCCAAAACAAATAGAAATTGAGAAGGATTTAATACACGCCACAGTAAAATACCCAATTAACAGGGTAATGAAAAGTGACCGTTTCACACGCTCAAAATTTATCGGTGTGTTTGCGAAAAATGAAATAGTGAAGTTACCAACTACAAGAAACTCGTACGGGATTATCGTTAACACCGACATTGTGGGGGGTGAGGGGATTCATTGGTTTGCAATCTATCTTAAAAATAGGGAAAGAATGTACTCTTTTGACTCACTCGGCGCTCAGCTCTGGATTGATTCTGTGGTTGTGCAGTTTATCGCACAATTACATGTACCTAAGACTGTGTGGAACCCGTATCACTTTCAAGGATATTATAGCGACACGTACGGGATGTACGCCCTCTCATTTCTCAGACACATGTCACGTGGGAAAGGATTTATAAATTTGTTAAAACTATTCGATTTGTGCAACACTTAAATGAACGATAAAAATGTATGCAGACAGATAAAAAAAAGGTTCCCATATGTTAGCACCCGCTGTGTTGTGTAAAGGTGTATATCTATATTGTGTAAAGGCCTATTTGTAGCCATTAAGACTTATTTAATGGACACTGGTTTCGCTTTGTACATGTTTTCTACCATTTAATAAATGAAAATATATTGTGTTTTGTTCTTAACCTCAAACATACTTACATTAGTTCCTCGATCACCTGGCACTCGCTGGACGGATGTGAGCCAATACCTCGACTTCTGTATTCAGATCGCTGGGTTGGCTGTGCGGAGAAGCATCCATATCATTTATTCCCCTTTCATCAAAACAAAAAGTAGCTATAACACGTTCAAGTTCCGCATCGGTCCTATAAAGTTAAGTAAAAATAAAGAGCTGCAATAAGAGAAAATGCCACGAATTTAAAAAATTATAAAAAAGCAGCTAATTCTTAAAAGTTTTAGTAATTTAAAAATCCTACTGCGGTGTTGTCTTTATCGAGAAAAATATCATTAAAGCTCCACATTATATATATATATATATATATATATAGCCGAAATAGTTACAGAAAACACAATAATTAAAAACATAATGGGATTAATTTTTCGTTGTACAAAAATTCAGAATAAAAGGAAATTAGATTACATCTAAATTATCTTTAAATTATCGAGTAATTAAAGCTCCACCATATATATATATATATATATATATTATATATATATATATATATATCGAAATAACCACGAAGGAAACAGAGAATAATTACAAATATTTTTCAAAACGCGTTTATTGCGGCCTTTTACGGTTAGGTTATATTGTTATAAACGAGAAAGTGTCCTGACCGATATATATATATTATGTCCCGGTGAGGTTATCTTATTATAAACGAGAAAGAATCCTGGGATTAATTTTTTTGTTGTAGGAAAACTCGGAATAAAGCTAGGTTAGGCACTTATAAGTTAACACTAAATGAACCGCAGAATATAATCACTTACATTTCAAATGAATTGTCTGTAGGATCTTCCAATGCATCGCAATTTTCTGTAACAATCTGCGTAGATAAAAGTTCATCCCGATGATGTAGCGCTGAAAATTAGACGCGTTGCCTGAGCATAAAAATCTTGATCTTCAAACAGATCGGGGGAGTCGTACACCTGGCTCATGGTTGGTATTTCAAAAACACTAAGCAAGAAAAACGATTGAACTGAGGCTCTGAGATGAAAGTGACCCCTTTTATAAAGGGGGCTTGTGACCACCCCATAACACGCAAACGCTAGCTTCCTATTGGCTAACGGTGAATTTTGGGGGCTTGACGTGACGCGTAGGCCTGCATAGTGGCCAAACAGAGGTCCTGAGCTCCTCCCACATGGCTGTGATTGGTTGCCCCGTGAAATCTGGGGTGTGTCAGATATCCCCATTCGTGGAGAGTCGAGAAACGCTTTGCTTTTTGATCTTGTATTCGACCAAGAGAGAGAAAGAGAGAGAGAGAAGGCGAGTTGAGGTTGGCTTGTGAAACGGTTTATGATGCCTGAAATATAAAAGTGGAAGATAGTTAATTACCCATGAAGAAAACCGCTGTAAAATTTATTGTATCGTATAAGAATTCAACGATACAATAAATAAATTTAAAAATAACAGATGCGTGCTGGTTGCGGATCATTAGCCCAAAGTTTACGATCTCGAGCAGTTCGCTGATTAATATAAATGTATATAGCGAGAGATAGAGAGAGAGCGAGAGATTTGCACATATGTACCTTTCATTTCGGTAAAATAAATAAATTTAAAAAAATAACAGATGTGTGATGTGACTTTTCAGAGGAAATTGAAGACACGTGTGGTTGAAAATAGAGCGAATTATGGTACCCTCTAAATTAGCTTCCTAAATTTATTATGACCTGTAAATTAAAACGTATGGAACTGGAAATGGTTTCTAAAAAAATATCACCTCAACTTTTCACAAAGACTCGTTTAATTATCGCTATTTTAAAATCGACCTTCTCTTGGCTCGTATGCTGACCCGACGCTGTGCTGTATAATTTAATGATGCACGCCTTATCTCGAATCTTGGAAACTGGAAATAACTATTAAAATCACTTATCCGTGAAGGAAAAACGAAAAATCATCACTGCGCGAAAAGGAAGCGATTTAGCGACATTCGAAGATATATTCGGAATTCGGGTACAATTCCCGTATGTTTGAGAGAAACGCTAAATTGCGAGTCAATTGCTCGTGAAATTTAATCTTTATGATGTCTATGATCTCGAAATAAACTCCTGCGGAAAGAAGTTTATTTATTGGAATTTTAAATCGATATTATCTATCGCTTCCGTCAAACTCCACAATTTTCAGAACGATGTTTAATATAATTGTTTATATATATATATATAATTTTATATATATATATATATATATATATATATATATATATATATATATATATATATATATATAATTTTTCCAAAAATATTTATGCCTTCTATTGTTCATTTCCCTCCTTTATCATATTTCCTTTCTATTTATTCATTTGTGCTGCACATTTTAATTCTACGTGTACCATTCGTCCTGTTTTAATTTGCAGAAGTTACAGATGAAAAAGACCGTAATATTCGATTTAAGTTAGCCGGAGAGTGAGTTAATTGATGCAATTTCACGTGATTATAAATTTTGTGTACGCTTCTTGTACCAATTTTCAGAATTTTTTAGGTTAACTTTTTTCCGGAACTGTACATATATAGGCTTTCTTTGGTTTCGTTTGCTTCCGCCCGAATTGTTCATTCTGACGAATGTCAATCTTTTCGCCCCACCCTAGACCTACATTTTAACGGATATATATATATATATATAAATAAAATAGAACGCGCAAGAGAGATCCCTGCTAGGGTGCTCTGGGTGCCCATTTATCTACCAGCCGTGGAAAGATGTTTACACGAATTTTTTAGATGAACTTTCTTCCGGAATTGTACATATATAGGCTCGCCTTTGCTTTCGATGGTTTCCGCCAGAATTGTTCATTCTGGCGAAGGTCAAGCTTTACACTCCACCTTAGACCTAGTTTTAAATGGGGAAATATATATATGAGAGAGAGAGAGAGAAAGAGAGAGAGCGAGGAGGGAGACAGGATACCCATTTTATCTACCATTCGTGAAAGGCTGTTTACATTCCACGTTAGACCTACAGTTTAACTCGGATCATTAGGTCACCCTGGCTACTAACCGCGGAAGGACGCGCCGCCGTCGGGTCTCGAACCCGACGCATATAATCGTAATATTTTATGTGCGTATAGACGAGTGTGTACGTGCCAAAACGACGTATACACTGTGCCAACTGGCTGATAATGCCTGGAGGCACTGGCTGATTAAGCCGACTGGCTGATTAGGGGCCCTATAAGACAACGGCCGCTCGGCTGAATTCTTAATATGCGCTTGGCTCCTGTCAAGCGAACACCTCTCCTCCTCTCTCTCCTCCTCCTTTCTCTTAGGTTAGATATACCTCTTTGGGGGTGAGGCCGTCCCAACTTCTTCCCCAAAGATATCTCCCCAAGTGGGAGTTCATTGCAACTTGGGGGATAACTCCGTCTCCAAGTTGCATAACCCCTTGTTGCTCTTGCAGCAACCCCCTCCCCCTTTAGGGGGTGCCTTGCAGTAAGGGGGGTTTGGCACTGGCACTGTGGGGTGCCTTGCAACAAAGGGGAGAGGGGGTTGGCACGGGCACTGGTGCTAACATTTCCTTTGCAACATTGATCAACATTTGCAAAAAAGTATTTATATATATATATATTAGTAGTGGACCGGATATCCGCATCCGCATCTGCGGATATCTGCATCATTTTTAACATCCGCATCCACACTTCTGACTGCGGATGTTATGCGGATATTCCCTCTAATAAATTATGCAATTTACAATTAAATTAGCTTATAAAGTAGCTTTTAAGGCCCAGTCATGCACATTTCATGTAAAGTATTAATTATTAATGAACAAACAAATATACAGGGTGTCCCAAAAAAACTATATACTCTTTATAGCATCATATATTTTATAATTTTAAAAAACCAAACAATATATTGTTATAGCAATTGCCAATGAAAGGTAAATTAGTAATCTAAGTGATCAAAATGTTATAGCGAGTTGTTTGCATATAAAATTTAATTAACTACGCCAAGTGCTCAAAATGTTCTCCGGCGGCATAAATGCAGTTTTGAATGCGTTGACTAACTGATTCGCAAGACATGGACTAATGTGGATGCTGTGATGGTCCCGCACTTTTCCCTAATTGCATCCTTAAGGTGTTCGAGTGTTGCAGGTCTTGTACCATAAACTGCATCCTTTAGGTAGCCCCACAAGTAAAAATCAAGTGGAGTCAAGTCCGGTGAACGTGGAGGATACTCAACGCTTCCTCTTCGTCCTATCCAACGGTTAGGCAACGTTTCATCGAGGTACCTTCTGACATCACAATGATAATGAGTTGGGGCTCCATCTTGTTGAAAGTAAAAGTCGTCGTTTCCAAACAACTTCCGAACTGCAGGTATAATTTCTGTCCGCAGCATGTCGAGATATGCGGCACCGGTAACTGTCCCATTAAAGAAAAATGGTCCAACCAAACCCCTGGATGATAAACCACACCATGCTGTTAATTCTGGTAAATTAACATGTTTATCCACATAAACGTGTGGATTACACTGGTATGCATATGAAATTTTTTTGTCTGCTGTGAGGGTTTTTTCAACTCATATTATATAATTCGACAATGCTGAATTCGAAAATGACATTGGTTTTCCTCAATCAGGTCAGGTTTTTTCTCTATTGGCCATTTATTATAAGTCCAATTTTATCCCCAAATTTATTGATTTTTTAGCTTAAACACTGTAGATACGAGTAATATTATAAGAACACGTGAAAAATGAAAACATTGTGTGAATAAATACTTTTATTCATACAATGAATATGGAAAAAAGTTTATTGAGGAAGGAATGAAGTTTTTTTGGCTTTCCGTCTGTGTTTTTCTTCGGGCACGTCTCGCTTCAAACACCAGCAATAGTCCGCCAGCATATGATATCCCAGTTTCCCTGGTACCTCTCCTCCATTATTTTCATATCTTGGTGAAATCGTTCACCCTGTTCCTCACTATAATCCCCGCAATTTTCAGGAAAATAGTCCAAGTGGGACCACAAAAACTGCATTTTTATGGACATGCGCGACCCATGAGCTTTGAAAGCTTCCATCAAGTTTTCGACAACGGACTCGTATTCTGGACTTCTACGCTTGCCAAGAAATCAGTGACAACTGATTTGAATGCCTGCCAGGCATTCTTCTCAGTTGGAGTCATTGCGTTTTCGAACTGAGTATCCTTGATCAAAGTTCGAATTTGAGGACCATCAAAAACCCCAGCATTTAGTTTAGCATCAGATATATGAGGAAATTTACTCTCGAGATATCGGAATGCTGAACCCTCCTTATTCATTGATTTGATGAAATTTTTCATCAAGCCCAGCTTAATATGAAGTGGTGGGAGCAAAATTTTTGTTGGTGGTACAAGGGGCACTAAAACGACATTATGCGACCCAGGTTCAAAATTCTCTCTGGATGCCCATTCACGCTGTGCATAGTGCTTCTCATCCGCTCGGCTATCCCATTTGCAGAGGAAACATGGGTATTTCGTGTATCCCCCTTGCATTCCCAATCGAAATGCCACAATCTGAAAAAAAATGAAAATATTTAAAGAATTTAGAGAATTTGTTCTGTCAGATAAAAAAATCTATGCATTGGACTGTATCACTTCTGTCGGGAAGTTAAGTGTTCTTATACGCTCTCAAATAACCTTTGGAAAAACAACATAGTCAATAGCATTAGTTTACTTATGATATTAGTATTACCTTCAAATCTCCACAGATCCTCCAGTTATATTGGTCGTATACGAGAGCATCCAGTAAAATTTTCATGTTATCGTAGCTCTCAGTAAGTTGTACGGAATGTGCTACAGGGACTGATGCAACCCTATTCCCAATGTTGAGAAGTACTGCTTTCAAACTTCGTTTAGATGAGTCTATAAATAGCCTCCATTCTGATGCGTTATATGGCAGGCCCAAGGATTCGATTAGCCCCTCAACATTGCAGCAGTACACTAAGGAAGAGGTATTTTCGTGCACTACAAAAAACTTGCGGAATTCTTCCTCTCGTTTCCTATACCAGGAGAATGTTGTTCCCGGAGCCAGCAAGTTGTCCTCTCGAAGTCGTGAGCCCAAGATCTCGGCAGCTAATTTGGAAAGTCCTAAATCCCTGGTAAGATCATTAAGTTTGGCCTGGTTGAGAGGCTTCGGCTCATTTGAAGCGGTATTTTGAGGTATATACGACTGGGACTGGTCATTGGCATTGGTCATTGATTCATCATCAGAATCATCGAAGTCCAGGGTTTGAGGTGGGTCGGGTATTGGAATTCCAGGACCATGGGGTACAGGTCTCATAGCAGAAGGAATGTCAGGGTATACAACAATGTGTTTATTCTTCTTGTTAACTCCTGAAAATAGAAACACAGAAACATGGATATAAAACTTGCATATGAAATAGAAGAAGCATTCAGACAGTGGCGGCTCGTGAGGGAAGGCTGCGGTCTGTAAGATATGAAATAGGTCGATGGAGTCTGTATATTTTCTTTCTTTTTCATTCATATTGTCCCTTCGGGGACAATATGAATGAAAAAGAGAAAATATACAATCATTGTATATGTAAATGTAACTTGTATAACATATGTATGTGTAAATGTATTTTCTATAACAATATGTATATGTAAATGTATGATTACCATTATGGTGAATATTATGCTATATATGGTGAATATTACATTATGGTGAATATTATGTCAAGTTTCATACGAGGATTTCAAAATATTTAAGAAAAATAAATTTATAAGCCCACCTTGGAGGTTTGTCATGCAGAAATAGCAATCTGTCACGTGATCCTTTCCTTCTCTCCAAATCATGGGAATTCCAAAAGGCAAAGATTTCGCTCTGCCTTTGCTCCATCTTCTCAAATTTTCAATGCACGTCTTGCAGCACATATGAGGGGCGAAATTTTTGTCCTGGTCCCCTAGCTTAATTCCAAAGTATGCTCTATACATTGTCTTCACAAATTTAGTGATTTGGGACTGGTTATTTGGCATGGTAACCGTCCCACATATGTAGCAGAATCTATTGGGATCATTTTTACACGCTCTATTCATTATGAAATATTTTATCTATATGCCTGAAAGTAAAAAAAGATATTATACAAGTGAAACAAGTGATGATAGATGTTACTGTTCCAATTCTGCTTTGACAAAATCACGAAAAATTCTATTTTACTTATGAGGCCATAGCCGGATAACCTGAGCTGATTGAGAAAAACGGATTGCAGATTCGAAATCAGCAGGAAAAACTCTATAAGAATCACTTACAAAACCCTTGACAGCAAAATTGATGCATACCAGTGTTATCAAGTGACCAGTACCTGCAGTTGTGTCGATTTACTGTGCCATTCAGCTTGAAGGTAGCTTCATCAGACCACACGATTTTGTTGTATTGAAAGTGCATTCATACCGCCGGAGAACATTTTGAGCACTTGGCGTAGTTAATTAAATTTTATATGCAAACAACTCGCTATAACATTTTGATCACTTAGATTACTAATTTACTTTTCATTGGCAATTGCTATAACAATATATTGTTTGGGTTTTTTTAAATTATAAAATATATGATGCTATAAAGAGTATATAGTTTGTTGGGACACCCTGTATAAACCTGAAAATATAAATACTTTGTAAGAGAAAATTGAGTGAAACTTGTATCATTGAATTTTCGGTGGCTGAGAAACTCTTGAGAAAGTTATTATTTTTATCATAATGAAAACATTAATATTAATTTTAATTCTTATGCATTGCCTGCCATAATAGCAGTGTTGGGCACTAAAGCGTTAATCCGATAACAGTTAATTAACGAAGTTAACTTTTTTTAACGGACTATTAACGGAAGTTAATTTTCATTTATCGTTATCGGACCAGTTAACTTCCGATAACTCGATATTTAGTCTGTTAAAGTCCGTTAACACGTTAACTGCGAGGAGTCATTCACGGAAGATCACCGCTCCGCGAATGAATTCAAACCGCCATAACTTCAGTCTGCCAATTCCGTCCTCTGCCGCAGTGGAACGGCTCTTCTCTCTCGGCACGGACATCCTGAGGCCCAAGAGGTCAAGACTGGCAGTTGGGCCTAACTTTGAGAAGTTGGTCTTTCTGAAGGGCAACCAGCACATTGTGTCATAGTCTTTAATAAATGTGCCTAAAATTTAATTTTACCTTTCAGTTCTCGCCATGATAATTCTCTGGTAAATTAAAATTTAGTTAATGGTTAGTGGTTACAAGGGTTTCAAAACATGTAATCAGTACATTTTTTATTAAAAATAAAAAAAAAGTTAAGCAAAAAAGTTGCAAAACTTGATAAAAATAGTTAAATACCTATTTATTGTTGGATTTTGCATAAATAAACATTTTCTATGGGTTTTAAAGCTTTTTTCCTTGATTTTTTAAATGTTAGTAAAGAAATAGTTATCGTTAACGGATTATCGTTAACTTCCGTTAACTTTGTAATAAAATTATCGGATTATCGTTATCGGAGTTAAAAATTGGGGTTAACGGATTATCGTTATCGAAGTTAGTAGTATAGCCGCAAAAGGGGAGAGTGCAAGAATGTTGCAAGTTATTATGTAATGTTGCAAAGGGGGTGGGGGTTGTTGCAAAGGGGGTGGGGGTGTTGCAAAGGGGGTGGGGTGTTGCGAAAAAAAAATTTAAAAAAAAAGAACAAAAGGAAAAAAGAAAAAGAAAAAAAAGAAAAAAAAAGAGTACTGGCCTTTGTTGCCAACCGGGGTTGCAAGGGGCATGCAACTTGGGGGCGGAGTTCCCCCCAAGCTATTCCCCCCAAAGGGCCAGAGAGAAAGGAGGAGAGATAGGAGGAGAGGTGTTCACCTGGCAGGAGCCAAGTGCATATTAAGACTTCAGCCGAGTAGGCGTTGTTTTATAGGCTCCTAATCAGCCAGTTGGCTGAGCCAAGGGGTAGGGGTACACCTGAAGGAGAGAGAGACACCTGAAGGAGAGAGAGAGAGACACCTGAAGGAGAGAGAGGAGTTCTCCCCCAAGTTATTTTCGTTTACCTAACGTAAGAGGCCTCTAAGGGGTTTTCCCAAAGGGCCTGAAAGAGAAGGACCAGAGGTCCTTGCTCGGCTGGGAGCCGAGCTTGAATGATTCTTTCATCAGCTTCTCGGTCTTTTATAAACCTCTATTCTGGCTGAGTTGCCAGATAGCGCAATGTATTCAGTTGCCAGATAGCGCCATGTGTCCCAGAAAACCATATATTAATCATCCATTTAAATAGTGTACCACAATATATATGACGGTAGTTAATCCAATTAAATTCTGTTTATTAAATAAATAATTTTTACACACTCAATCTTTATTATTATTAAACCTGGAATTGCATACCTTTCCAGTTTTTTTGCAATGATCGGATTGTTCTTGCTAGATATATATTATTATGCATCATTTTAATGAGAAAGAAATGTACTTTAATATTATGTTTATTAAATTCTCGTAAAATAATTATATAAGACCAAAGTAATGGTCTGACGTTGGAAGAAAAAAAAGTAGAGAGAAGTTTAGTCTTGGAGGCTTCTTAGCAAGACAAGTCTCCCAGCAAAATTAGTTTTCTTTACTTACTTTAGCTTCAAATTTATGGGTAACTTGCATATCTGAAAAGAAAATGAGTTTCACTGCCTCAATGAATCATTACACACGATGTCAGTATCACTCACTTCAAGACATTATTGTATAGAAATAAGGTAACACAAGTGCTACAAGAAATAAATAAAAGAAGTACCCACAAACAAATCTGTAGTGAAAAAAAAAAAAAAGAAGCAAAACAGGCCGCGTGACCCTGAACATTTTAATGAGAAAGAAATGTACTTTAATATTATGTTTATTAAATTCTCCTAAAATAATTATATAAGACCAAAGTAATGGTCTGACGTTGGGATGAATCCAATTAAATTCTGTTTATCAAATAAATAATTTTACACACTCAATTTTCATTATAAACATTCGAATATCATTGGGGAAAAACGAACGGAAATGAAAATTTAAGAAACAATTCAAAACAGACGATCGTCATTCCCCAAACCCGTATATATATATATATATATATATATATATATATTATATAATAATCTAAGTTGTATCATTATGTAGAACATTACAGTATTCGCATGAAGGAAGGAGAGGTTGCAACCTCTACTTGAATAAATGTATTTACTTAAACTGCACAAAGATTATTCTCAAATCACTATTTCATCTTATCTCATAAATAGGGTTTCGTCGTGGTCAATGGGGTTCCCCCCAATCCCTGATAAGTATCCCTTCACTCCATACGAGATGAAAATTTATGAAACACACGAGCCTCATTCCATGCGAAAAAAATTGAAAAAATACGAGAATTTGCGAAAATTCATTTAAAAGTTGAAATTAACCAAAACACAATCCGCTAGAGGAAAGGAATTCCGAGAATCTGCCCAACTCGATTGACCATAATTTACCTTTCTACCAGTCAAATCGATCAAAACCTCACCTCACTCCGACTCTTAGAAATACACACAATTATATTAAATAGCAATCAGCGAAAGAAATAAGGTAGGCATACCTGAATGTACTAATAATTATATATATTATATATATATATATATATATATATATATATATATATATATATATAGAAAGAGAGCGAGAGTTTTGTTCAAATAAAGGAATCCAAATAATATTTCCATTTACTCAGTTTTTCCCAAAATATTATTTAAAATTAAGTGTACTAATTTAAATTTACTTTCTTTTTCCAGGTTAACTATACCCACAATTATAATAAATAATAATCGAAAAATGGCAGAGTTTGTTTCTAGTGAGAAAGGAAAGCCAATGCTCTTAGTGAATGGGTTTTTATATGTAAGAGACCTAACCTAACCTAACCTACGAAATACATCTCGTCAGGGAGTCGTTGCTTACTCTTCCACATTTCAACATAACAGGATTATTGAACCGGATTTAAAATAACAGGATCATTTGACCCGAGGCAGTAGTATGCCCTAAAAACGTGTTAATACATCATTTGACGAGTCAGTAGTATGACCGAAAAGCATGTTAATGCATCATTTGACCCCGAGTCAGTAGTATGACCGAAAAGCATGTTAATGCATCATTTGACGAGTCAGTAGTATGACCGAAAAGCATGTTAATGCATCATTTGACCCCGAGTCAGTAGTATGACCGAAAAGCATGTTAATGCATCATTTGACGAGTCAGTAGTATGACCGAAAAGCATGTTAATGCATCATTTGAAACGAGTCAGCAGTATCACCGAAAAGCATGCATGATTTTCTCTTTAGTAATAATAACAACTAGCTCGAAGAGTGACAACGGATAAAGTTTTCACGTCACCTTAGGCCCACAGTTTAATGTGGAAACCGAATGCTATTTTAAAAATATAATTAGGATATAATTTCTTTATTATAAAATAAGTTAGCAATTATGTTAACACAAGAAAACAATACTATTAACTTGTAAGTAAAAATATAATATAAGGGACTACCATAGAAATGTAAGTGCCTATAATTCAAGAAACACGATTTTATATATATGTTACTCATCCGGTCCCGTTATAGCGGATTGGTACACGTCATAGCTCCACCCAGCTACATCGGCAGCCAATCACTACGAACATCTGGTCTTTTGGGCGGAGCTTGGCGATTGTGCATATAAAAGGGGATGTTTTCAGTTGGGAGTAACAGTAGCTATTTTCGCGTCAGTGATTAATCATTCCCTCCACCATGGACCTGTACGTCTCCCCAGACTTGTATGAAGAAAGTGACGCTGCAGCATTAACGACAATTAGTCTTTTTAATGCGATTGACCGTGATGAATTATTCCCAACGCAAACCGTAGAAGATATTTGCAGTGATGCTCCTTACAATCCGACGCAAGGGACTACCATAGAAATGTAAGTGTCTATAATTCGATTTTATATATATATGGAGAGTTGTAGTATCTCATCAAATAGATACTATCCAAAAATTTTTATGACAATCAATGTTATTTGATTATCCCCATTATGCTAAAATCGAAATTTTTTTATGGCAATCAATGTTATTCCTCGAACCAAAGATATCTTCACATAATGGGGATCTGTCTGTATACTCTGTATATGTTTTAAAAGAATGAACATTATTCCTTTAAGGTCCGATGAGGATTTGACACGTGTTATACAATCTTTTGAAGAATCTCGGAATACGGGGAGTATACTGAACAGTCAGCAATGTCACACATCCTCCACCATGGACCTGTACGTCTCCCCGGAATTGTATGAAGAAAGTGATACTGCAGCATTAACCGCAATTAATATTTTCAATGCGATTGACCGTGGCGAATTATTTCCAACGCAAACCGTTGAAGATATTTGCAGTGACGCTCCTTACAATCCGACGCATGGGACTACCATAGAAATGTAAGTGTCTATAATTCGTTTTTATATATATATGGAGAGTTGTAGTATCAAATCAAATAGATACTCGCCAAAAAATTTTTATGTCAATCAATGTTATTTGGTTATCCCCATTATGCTAAAATCGAAATTTTTTATGGCATTCAATGTTATTCCTCGAACCAAAGATATCTTCACATAATGGGGATCTGTCTGTATACTCTGTATATGTTTTAAAAGAATGAACATTACTCCTTTAAGGTCCGATGAGGATTTGACACGTGTTATACAATCTTTTGAAGAATCTCGGAATAGGGAGGATATACTGATCAGTCAACAATGTCACACCGAAATAATGTAAGTGTTTTTCGATCTTTTTGGGATAAGACAATATATTTTCATAAATTTATTAAATGAAAGAAATCAGTACAATAAACAACTACAGAATATATCGGTACAAATATACGAACAAAAACATTATAATATACAACGAGTATGTACAATTGGAAAACGGTTTTTTATCTGTCTGCATACCATTTCATCGTTTCGGCGAGTGTGACACGGGTCAAATAAATTTAAAAAATTTATAAATTCTTTATCATTTGACATATGCATGAGAAATGAGACGCAGTACATTCCGCAAACATTAGTAAAATATCCTTGCATGCGAAATGGGGTCCATACAACTTCGGGAACATGTAACTGAGCGAGAAATTTTACAATAATAGGGTCACTCCAGGGTTGAGTACCGAGTGAATCAAAATAGTACAGGCGCTGTCTATTTTTAAAATAGACAGCGATCCAGTGAATCCCTTCATTACCGATGATGTCTGTGTTCACAATAAGACTACCGCATTCTCGCGTACTTGGCAAACTCAATGTTTCATTCTTCGCAAACACGCCGATAAATTTGGAACGTGTGACTCGCTCCATTACTTTCTGAAGTGTATTAGCATCCATTTTAAAAGTCAGTGATAACGCTCCTAAATCTATCTACTTCTATTAGGGCTTGCGATTCGAGATATACTAGTACACTAATAGGAGCGTCTATAGGCTTGGCGAATTCCAGCCGCACTGAGATGTTTCCGCTCTGCTGTGGGGTTAAATGGGTATTTACGCTAGCAGATAAGTCAGGTGTAATGTCAAACGGGTAAAGGTTAAATTGATCAATGAATTCTTCCTGCGTTACCCCATTACCAAGCTCATCACAATCACCTGCAATATGGGTCAGATTACTATAGGCTCTGGCACAAAGAGGTAACACAGCGTCTGATGAATAGTCCGTACCCATTGTTCCACCCATAGCAGTGCCATTAACGTATAGAGTTATATTTTTAAGTCCGAAATTCTCGAATTTAAAGGCACTCTTTCTATATTTTCCATTCACCGAAGCGTGGTCCTGCATGCCGATTAATATCCTTTTAGGAAGATTTCCCAGGGCAATGTTTTCTATCTGCTTCGATGCCAACCCTGCAGGAACCGTATATAGTTTGATCTGCACTCTGTTAATAGGATATTTCACGTACGCGTAGGTATGTGTCCATAATGTGAACCACAACGGGCTTTGCACCCTCTTCTTGATCCGCATCCAGATTTAAGCAGATCTCAGGACTCGTGCGGGTGAGCTTTATTTTCATATCCACCCCGCTCACAAGCAACTTCTCCTGGAAAGTGAAATCTGTGTGCAACCGTCCAAAACACTCGTATATTTTCTTCTTAGAATTTTTAAATTTATCCTTTATACTATTTTCATCTTTAGTTTGATAATATCCCTCCGCACTTAAAAAGGTAGCCTTCGCTTCTTTGGAAAAGTTGAGGACATTTTCCAGATAGGCTCGTAGATGATAGTACCCCGTGCCTGCCGATATGTTGGTCTGATTTAAATATACGTCACACTGGTTGAATATGGGGTGCAGAAAGTTTGTTTCAGGGTATACAGCATATTTGTCATCGCAGACCGTTCCATCAGAATGGGCTATACGTAGCTTAGCGTACATGTGCACACAGCTTGGATCAAAAAAGTAAGGGCCTGAGCTGGGTATCACGAATTCTATAGGTGCACTCGGGGAACTAATTGTGTTTAAAGGGTTAATTGTAATAAAGTCACTGTGCTCAATAGAAACTTGGGTTGGAGGTAGCTCAAAAAGGGACAGCTCCGATTTACAGCATTGTGAACTACATGGGTGGATGAAGCGTGCCATGGCGAAATAGTGACTCCTCTCTCGGCAAGTGGTAAACAGACTATGATTCATGAGATCAATGTCCTTAGCTTATATCAGTCAAAAAAGTGGTCAACCATAGGTTTCATTCGCTTACAGCACTTCTTTTTTGATAGCCTTTTACGTTTAATACCACGTGACCCCTTCTTCTTCCGGGGAGCCCTCTTCTTCTTCCCGCCACCACGCATTTTTCTCTTTGCATCTTTGATGATTTCGTCCCGTGTACGCTTTAAATGTTTTTTTAGAGCCTCTTTAGGTTTAGCCCAGGCCAATATGTCTTCTGCAGTGTTAAGGCCTGATTGTAGCGCTTTCCTTCCAAGGTATCTGGCACCCCTCTTCAGCAAAGGAACAGCCGTACGTAGTATGGATGAAAAAATGGACCCAAGTCCACTACCGCGCTGGTATCGCATCCCTCGATAGATGGTGAAAGGCTTTCTATCCATTATAACTCAGCGCGTCGAAAGTGTAGCTTCACTGTTAAGCTCCCGTTACCGAATGGGAAGTTTTCGCCCTCAATCGTTCTTATATATATTGTGATATTGGTTATTAAATTAGTTGCGACATTCACATAATGGGGTCTGTCATATGTAATACTCAAACTCCTTTCTCTATGGTTGGGGATGTGAGCAATGCGCAGCAGGAGTGCCTGGGTATCCCCAACAAACTGGTGCTCCACTATATTACTGTAAATATAGCACATGTCTGGAGACCTTTCAGCCAATTTCTCCATCTTCAATTGATACATTAATCTGGACAAGTCATGCTGTGTCTCGTGAAATGTGTCTCTTTGGAAGACTGCGCTATAGCGGCCATTGGCTAGAATTTGGAACTTTCTATGGTCTTTAATACGTCTGTTAGTCTTTGATTTTAGGATTAGTGTATGTGCAGGGTTGTTTACGATTTCGTATACTAAATCATTCGTAAGGTTTGAGTTTCTTAAACTTACGTTTAAGCCTCTCACAACATCCTCGGCCGAACCATATTGACCCGGCCCTAGTCTTACTTCTGTACTGTAATACCGTGCAATCTTAGTCCGAGCGATGCGCATAGTTTCATCCATAGCTACCCCAGCTTTTTCACACTCGTCAATGTCTCTAAGAATCGTAAAAACGGTTTCTTTATGTTCAATATTTAAAAAGATGGTGTCCAGCTGAATTTCACATATCCCCACCTCATACGAATCACGACCCAATTCAATGTGCCCATGGGTTCTGTTACAAAGTTGGCTAGTGTGTTGTTAGGGTGTACAGACAGGGACGAGTAGGACGGGAGTGTGACGTAGAATGGTTAGGAGCCATGTTGCATACTATTTAAGCTTCATTATTGCATCAGCTTTTATATAGGTGTTGAAGCTTTCTGGGTACCCTAGCCATTTCACCAGGTACATTTTCTCCTTCCTGAACCTTTGCTTCCTAAAATTTTCTCAATTTTAAACACATTTTTTTCTAAATTAAACGCAACTTTCTGCAATTCCTCGCGGTAAAAGCCTCCTGAGATTTCTTCCCCATTCAATCTTCAATGTAATACATCATTATCTCACCTTTAGGTCTCACAGCCCTAACTTTAAAAATCTCGCGTGTCCATCCTTGCTCAAAACCCTTTGCGAATTTATTCCCCGAACGCGACAGCCTTACATAATCATTGATTTTGAAGCGCGCAGAGTGTGGTGGTGGTGGTGATCCATCTCTTCTCGGGAGCGTACCTATCTCTAAAACTTCGTTAGGTGTTGTCCCAATCGTGCGATGGTGCGAGCGGTTGTAGGATGATGCCAATGATTCCAGAATGTCTAGAAATCTGTATTTGTTTTTATGTGTAAAATAACGGTGCATGCGTTCCTTTATGGTGCGCTGAACTCTTTCAGCTAAAGAAGCCTTATGTATAGAATTGGTTGTGTAATAGCTGATATTAAACTCTGTCAACATGTTCTGAAAAGCACGGCCTATAAATTCCTTCCCCATATCCGTACAAAAATAGCCAGGAACCCTGTTTTCTCTTAACATTAGCGTTTTGGTGGCTTTAGCAACTGTTTCAGGTGATTTATTTTTCAGAGGAACTAGCCACAGATATCTAGAGAATACGTCTATTATGAATAGAATGTAGCGGTAACCATCGTTATACACAGAATATCTTTGCATGTCTGTTAAATCTGCTTGCCAAATAGAATCAATCGAGGAAGCCGTTGTCTTGGCTGTTTTAAACCTTTTTCTCACAGGCTTATGAAGCGTATAAGCGTCCTGCTCCCTCAAAAATCTTTCATCATCTTTTTTTCTTACTCCGTAAACACTTCTGTAAAGTCTATCTACGCCGCCGTAAGAGGATGGGGTAGAAATGTCATAATAGCGTTTAGTTAATACGTTAGCCATTTGCGTATTTTAGAGGCACGTGGGTAGGGTTGGTTTAACCTCTTCTTGCTCCTCTTCAAAGGTGTTACCGCCGGGGGTGACGGCGCCTTCAATTGTGTCACATGCGTTGCATGTTCCAAGTCTTTTAACGTGTTCAGATTTCCTATCAACGTTTTAGGGACATTTATTTGTTGTAGTCTTGCTTTAATATGCTTCCATCCTGATGGTGATGGCCTATCCCACTTTCTCACCAGATCATGGACAATGTCTACGATATTCGATCCCTGTACCTTTGATCCTTCCACAATGATCTCCCTGTATCGGTCCATTGTATGGCGGGATCCTCATTCAATAGATTATAAAGACTTAAGCCTTTACTCCTCAATGTAAGGGAGGGTATTTTTAATACATGTTCGATATGTTGTGTGGCTATCTTTTTTGGTTGGTCGCTGTATCGTCGGGCACAGATCCTATGTCGCCATGTCCATCGTCCCCCGTGCTGTGCCTAATAACCACAGGAATCTCTGTAGGGCTCTTATAATTTTCGTACTCGTGAAGAATTTCTGCAGAGCTTCTTGGTATAAGATTCTTTCTCATCAGGTGTTTTTTTTCACTGTTTTAATAGGGCTAACAATTCGCTTTCCATTCTTTAAGTCTGCTTTTACGGGGATCTAGATACGTGTCCTGGATTCCTTTGCAGTGAGCGTACACCTCGTGGGGAATCACTACCACTTTCTTCATTATATTAATCTAGTCAGTAAAGGACCCAAAACTGAAAATAAGATGGGGAGAAATGACCCTCCTGTTTGTACAATAATTCGTTTTTTCTTCGCTACAGTTTGGCTTTTACGAGCGAGTGCACGTATTATGTTCTTGTAGCGGCGTAGGCGAGCCTTCTGATGGGTTTTCATTGATACATTGCAATTTATAACGTTAAGACAGATTTCACAGATGCATTTTAAAAAGTCGGCATCGATATTTTTTAATAAACATCTGCTGCATTGCCCGGGGCAGTCGATTATAGATTTTTATTAATTCACTGTATTTCTTTAGTCTCTTTGTCATTCTGGAATATACACCGTTTTCAGGCT
This sequence comes from Bathynomus jamesi, assembly GCA_023014485.1. Lineage (NCBI taxonomy): Eukaryota > Metazoa > Arthropoda > Malacostraca > Isopoda > Cirolanidae > Bathynomus > Bathynomus jamesi. Next base: position 791,909 of record JAJOZX010000595.1, read on the forward strand.
CGTTTGAATATATTCGTTCGCAGAAGCACTCTAAACGTGTTTCGCGGATGAAGGTCGCAAAGCAAATATCCGTAACGCGTGCTTGTAGCTTCTTTATAAACTTCCAAAAACTCCTTACGCTGATTCGGGAACATTGATTGGCTAATACCCCAATTTGTGATACATCCTCTACGTTGCGCGAATAAGACTAGATATTGTGTATTTAACGACACATCGCGCATGTATCTATTTTTGAAAATTAGATTCTGATTGATGAAGAACACGCTTATGTTAAGATGGTGGGAGAATACTGTAAATGTCTCGGCAAACGTTTTATCCATCTCCAACATGAGATCGTCAATTACAAGATTGTTATGTTCATTTCCCTTTAACGAATTAACGTCATATACGCCTTTGTGGAACAAAATATCATCTTGGTACTCGTTGAACATGATTGATACGTCGAATAGCACCATATAACTTTATGCACAAATTTCGAGAACATCTCCCCCTTTTCTTTAATGATTTTAAGCATAAACACAGTTTTACCACATCCTGTAGGTCCAGATATAATACATGTGGATGGGCTCGTGAATCTGAATTTTTCTACAGAGTCCATTTCTAACACGTCACACTCCTAAGTGAGTCATTTACAAAATATTACAAATTTTGAGTGCTGATCCTTATATTTCTTCTCCCACAGAACCGTGAATGACGATGAGGTAGAGCAGCCATCATTACGGATGACCTCGACGACAGTGTAGTTGTGATCTCCTCCCCTGAAACCCTCACCAGCGATACCGGTAACACGTCCAAAGCGGAGGTATGAGATACCCACGTCAGGTATAAAGCGACGAAATACGCGTCCTGTTGCAGCGGTAATAGATCCCCAACCCTCAACCTTACGCAACAACCCCCCAGCAGCACCTAATATATCCCCTTATTCATCCGCCGCCCCCCGTTCTGTTAAGTCTACAATAATAGAGCCCCAACCCTCAAACCTCCTACGCAACAGGGCCCCCTCAGCAGCACCTTCGCTAATATACCCTAATTCATCCGCCGCCCCCCGTTCTGTTGAGGATGGTATAACGCTGGAATTGGGCGATCCACAGCCCCCACCCCAGCCTTGACTAGAAATCGGTATAGAGTCAGGGTCGACCCTAGAGTCATGTATAGCAGTGGAATTGAGCGCGGACGCCGGGTTGTAGAGCATATTATAGAGTTTGCTCTTCAGAATCGTGACGAGCGTGAAGTCAGGACGAGTCTGTCCTTTGGATTCAGGTCAGATGACGGTGATGTAGACGATTATTGGGTGATAGTGCCATTTAGACGTTTGGCGGCTGAAGATGTAGAATATATATTAGGGCGTATAATGCAAGCCGCCCAAAGTAGTATAGCCTTCAATATGGACAACTTCACGGTAAATATTGACCATGTATACCGTGTTGCGGGTCATAGTGCCCTACCGTATACTCTTAACTTCAATTCTCAAGCTATTTATAGACGCATATAAACGTCGATCGTGGTTGCGGTTTATAGCAGTACTCTTAGCACGTATGTTTACTGTACAAAATACACGAACTCAAAAAATTTGGTTGCCTACGTCGTGGAGCGTGCCCGTAAACTAGCTGTAGACTGTGAACTTGAATTTGACTGTAATATGGGTCCTGAAGAGCTGAGAAGGGTAGAACAGGAAATGAATGTCCGCATAGTTGTGTTTGGGTTGGATGATCGTCGTAGGACTGTGTATGTTTTTAAAAGCTGTGTGAGAGATCGTACAAGACCCCTACTTATTTTAGGATTGTCAGGGACAACGTATCTCCCCATCCGTAATATAAGGGGGCTTTACGCTAGTTATGACAAAAGTCGAAAATATGGGAGACATCATGATTTGTGTAAGGGGTGCCTCGAGTTTGCGGATGATATAGTGAGACATTGTAAAGAATGTCACATGGTATGTGAGCAGTGTAAAAGCACCAAATGTGAAAGCCGTGTAGTTGAAGCTGAGAAGAGAGACTGTGATGTGTGTAGACGCACATTTTTCAATAATATCTGTTTTGATTTCCATAAATCAATTGGCACGTGCAGGAAAATGAGAATCTGTGAATGTGGTATGTTTCACACAATGGATAATTGGGGAAATTTAAGCACAAGTGTGACGTAATTCACTGTCCTACATGCCAGGAGAATATAAGGCGATGGAGTAAAGCATGTATGTTATATGAAAGATGCTAAGCCTAAAAATAACCCTTGTATAACTGTATACTACGATATAGAAACATATACGAACGCTGAAACCAAAGAGGTAATTCCACATTTACTTGTGAGCCAGACCATCTGTGATGAGTAGGGCGGTCAAAAGTCAATAAAGTAAAATTGTTTCCTATGGGGCACTTTTCGCTGAAACGACTGAAAATGCAATAAAAACACCTGTAGGGGGTATATTACCAAAGTTAATAGGTCAACCAAAAGTCAACTTTTACCTGTTGGTCAAAAATAGCAATGAGGTAAATAAGTCAATTTTTTGGAATAAATAATTAAAATAACTAAAAATTGGCATCTTTTTGGTTAACTGGCAACTTCGCTGCTCGTATTTGTCTTATTCAGTTATGTCCGTTCTGGTTTTGGATGTGGTTGTGTTGTATGTATTGTGGTTACTGGTTACCATTTTTGATTTGTGATTTTTTCTGATTTGTGATTTCACTGATTTCGATTTCGTTTGATTTCAGATATTTAAAATGCCAAAAGTTGCAGTTAGTTCTATTGCTAAAGTGCGCGCTATAATTGCAAAATATCCTAATGAATTCATTTGTTCAGGAAAAAATGAGCTATACTGTCAGATTTGTTGTGTTGTGGTCAAGCATGACAAATCCTTTTTTGTGGATAAACATCGCTCTACCCAAAAGCACCAGCGTGGTATAGACCAAAATATGGGAAATGAAAAGACGCAAACCCTTTTAAAGTACAAGTCTTCAGATTTTTCGGAAAAACTTGACTACATTTCTGTCAGCCAACATACCTCTTCATAAGTTGAGCAACCCTCATGTGAAACAATCAATTGTTCTCTGAATTAGGTGTAGCAGTGCCTTGCGTGTCAACTTGCAGATCAATAGCAATGAAACAGGCAGAAAGCGAGTTAAGTAGAATAAAACATTTGCTAGAGGGTAAATTAGTTTTCCTAATTGTTGATGAAAGTGAAGGGGCTCAAAATATTTGAACATACTTGCTGGATCTATTGATGTTCCCAAGAAAACAAGACTCAAGACAAATGGTATTTGTGAAATAATTAACCTCAGTAGATCTGAAATCTCACCAACAGTTTATGGTCAGCTTTTGCAATGTCAACCAACAACTGCCGCTGTAGAATAAATTATTAAGTAAGGATCGCAATTTTTTTGCCAGAAAATGCGGCAAATACTTCATAATTTACCACAATCGGTCAACTGATGTAGAAGAGCAAGAATAAGTAATTAAAGTATCGTTTTTATTATTGAAAGTAAAGGCAACTTTATAAGTCAATTTTTTCAATTCGTAAGGTCAACTTTCTTAATTTTTTCAGTCAACTTTTGACTGCCCTAGTGATGAGTGTATGGGTATCGAATGTGACGAGTGCCCCAAATGTGGTAAACGGACAAACGTTTTTAAAACGACTCTTTTGCCTCAACAGGACCTAAGACTTATGGGGTACGGGTCAGGGTGGGGGAGGAAATGAAATATATCGTGAAGGCAAAGGGTATTACCCTCAACCATGCGAATCGGGAGGTTGTTAACTTTGAGTCGTTGAAGGATCTAGTATGTTTGGACGATGATGAACAACCTCCCCAACTAATTGTAGGCACCCACAATTTTCGGGCGCAGAAGCTGGGGGGCGTGAAGGAACTTAGGGGTACGAAGGTGTGCCGTAACACCTATAGGAAACGTTACCAATTACCTGGTACCTATGATACCGTACCCTTTGGATACCAATGATGCTTCTATTGTTAACTCACACGTCTTGTATATAATCGTATCTATTGATTTATTACACGTATTTGTAAATATATATATATAACTTGAATATCTCGTTTATTAAATCGTATTTGTAAATATATATAACTTGAATATCTCGTTTGTTAAATAAATCATGTTTCAAATAGCGTTTCACTTTCTCCTTTGTGTGTGTGTGTGTGTGTGTGTCTGTGTGTGTGTATGTGTGTGTGTGTGTGTGCAGGTGAAAGTTCTAAGCTCCGCCCACTGTAAGACCGTGAGTCATGCTACTATCTGGGAGTCCCTGCGTGGTCAGTCGACCGCAGTAAGCCCGAGAGATCAGACGTCTATTCAGATCAGACGTGTATTCAAATGGCTACCTTTAATATTGCTTGCACAACGTTTACGAAATGGTATTCAGTAAAGTGCCAGGATGTGGTGGATACCGAAAAACTTCCTATTCCTCCCTCCTATACCTCTTTTAAAAACACATTGGATTGTGCGAAGTTCCAAGATGTACAAATACTCTACGGATGTTCTGGTGAGACCGTTGAAGGCTTTCGTTGCACAGACGATGTGCTGAAGTATACTGCAGAGCTAAACTTTATAAAGTCTCACATACACCGTGAAGTAAAAGAAACAACGCGTGCAGAAGAGAAGCAGCAGGTATGGATAATGAGTCTTGCTGATGGGTGGTGTGACAAGCGGTATTATGTCATGCTACACCATGTCGATTACTCATACCCTACGACTGAAAATGTGAATCTCGTGATCATGGACAATCTTAAGTATTTTTATCACTATATTAACGTATATCATGATGAGGTTCGTAGTGAGGTTGTGGCTAGTGCCCGGCGTGAATTTTTAACAGAGTTTAGAGACGAGTATCGTTTGATGGGCAGAAAGGAAAAATATGAACATATGTTCCTCTCAAATAGTGCGCCGGAGTGTGGAGATGTTTAGTAAAACATAAAATGTTCCTAGTTCTTATCCAAACTGTCTGGTGCGTAGGCTGGTAGTGATGAAAGTAATTCTTGTACCGAAATATGTACAACAATTCGACTCGCGGTCATACGAACAAGCCCATTCACGTATCATCGAGTCAGCCGCCCGTTGAACCATTCCTGCATACCTGCGTGCCTCACACGGCTCATAGTTATCTCAGAGCTTGAGCCGAGTGGACGTGCGCTCCTCGAATACGATGGAACTTCCTTTGAGCAGCATTCTCAACGCCTCGTACGATGTGTCCGTGACGAAATCGTTGCGCGTGTTCAGGCGTAATTCCGGTACAATTAGCTATGTACTGGAAACGGAATGTAGACCGACAAACAAACGGGTTTATTTAAGTATCGAGGAGATGAATAGAATCTTCGTGATAGTTCAGAAGTGGAGTGAAGATCGTTATAAAATACCTGCTAACGTAGGTACAAGAAGAGAGCAGATTAGTGACGCACCCTCATACGCCGTTGTATGTACGTTGTGTATAAATAACGATCGGCCGTGCATTGATATACGGCTGATGTGGAAGAATGCTTCTGATAATAACGCTCTTGTTCCTACGCGAAACCGTTTCATCCTCGACAGAATGTTTGAAATCGTCGGATTCCGCAAGCTGAAACCTATATTAGACGCGCGTGTTACGGACATGCTTTATTTTGATACAGTACTTGAATACGCCTACACCGCTCTGCTCGATGGGTTTACCGAGTGTAGGGCTGGTGAGAATGGTCTAGAGCTGGACGTTTATTTAAAAAGTTTAGAATCTTTGAAATACCATGAACTTTGGTACAAAGCAATTGATCGGTACAAGGCTGAGCTCACCTACACCGTTCACCCTGAAGAACTATTTCTTTATACAGGGTGGGGCACGGGAATCAAGTGTTTTTTGAATAGCTAGTAATCGGCCATTAGGAATGGGAGGGGCGTGCGGTAGGTAGCATTCCATTCCTGGGTTCATAGCATTTAACTTTAACTAACACTCACCTTTATCTTTCAGGTGCCATCATGGAGCAGTGGACGTTAGAACACCGCATGTTCGCGTATGATCATTTTGTTAGGAGTGGCGAGTCAGTGACAGCAGTTCAGCGTGCGTTTCGCCGCAGATTCAACATTCATCGAAATGACTCTGTTCCCGCTCGTGACACAATCTTACGTTGGGTTAACAATCTTCGAACAGGAGGCTCAATAATGAAAACAAAACCGAAGGGGCCGCAACGCACTGTGCGTACTCCAGAGAACGTTGAAAGGGTCAGACAAGCGATGTTGCAAAGCCCAGGCCGCTCTGCTCGGAGACATTCAGCTGCACTCGGAATCAGCAATCGTACTGTTAGACGGATTTTGCATGAAGAATTACATTTTCACCCATACAAGTTAGCGATGGTGCAGGAATTGAATGTAAACGATTGCCCCCACGACTGAATTTTGCACAGGAAATGCTTGCACTTTATGAGCAGAATGAAAACATGATGGTGGTAATGAGTGATGAAGCCCATTTCCACCTTAATGGGGCCGTCAACAATCAAAACTGTCGGTATTGGGCTGCTGAAAATCCGCGACAACTCCATGAAAAACCGCTGCATAGCCCTAAGGTTACAGTTTGGTGCGCGTGGGAAAGTTTGGCGTCATCGGTCCCTATTTCTTCGAACAAAATGGGGTTACCGTTACCATAACATCTGGGCGTTACATTGAGATGGTGAACACCTTTTTCATCCCTGAGTTACGAAGAAGGCGTATTGCTCGTCGACATTTGTGGTTTCAGCAAGATGGGGCCACGCCACACACCGCCAGAGCGTCAATGGCTGTTCTTCGCCCCCTGTTTCCCAACCATCTCATTTCGAGATTTGGTAACATTGCATGGCCCCCTCGGTCCCCTGACTTGTCCACATGTGACTTCTTTCTATGGGGGTACCTCAAGTCACGTGTCTACGAGGACAAGCCCCGTACATTAGATGCATTGAAGGAAGCGATCCGTCAACAAATCATCCAAATCAACAGAGACCTGCTGGGAAGAGTGGAGGCCAATTTTCGTAAACGCCTTCAACAATGCGTCGACGGCCAAGGACATCATATGCCAGATATAATTTTCGGTACATGATTATTATGACATGAAATGCTATGTTCTTACGAATGTTGTTCTACCAATATATTTTCTTTACAAAAATAAATATCATTTTCCTGATTATTCCAAAAACACTTGGTTCCCGTGCCCCACCCTGTATAACGCGCAGTTGTCGTAACGATTTAGAAGATTATTTCAATTGCCGCTATGTTGAGTGAGTTCACGATTGAAAAGCTCGAGTCGGTAGAAATAAACCCTCGATTGGAAAAGCGTGTTTATAAACTTGTGTTTAATAATGTAGCTAACGATGAACTCTTTGTGCGTGCTTTTGATTGTATTCTAGACGTATTTAAAGATGACTTACCAACCGGTTGTAAAGTGGGAACAAAAATAGTACTGAACGATATGAAAGCCCTTCATATCGAATACAGGTTTCCCTATACTTTAAGCGGTGAAATATTATTAAGCCGCATATACTGCGTAATGCAGAGCAATAATGATGTAATTGTAAACTCGATTAAGACCGAGTTTAGTATTTTGAAAAAAAAGTGAAATGTATTTATATATATTTTGCGTGATATTTCCCCTGTATGATTATATGCATATTTCTATTATTATTGAAATGTATATTTATTTCTATTTGAAATGTATATTTATTTTATATACTCGATTAGAAAGAGTTTAGTATTTTGAAAAAAAAGTGAAATGTATTTATATATATTTTGTTTGATATTTCTCCTGTACGATTATGTACATATTTCTATTGAATTGTATTTATATATATTTTGCGTGATATTTCCCCTGTACTGTTATGTACATATTTCTATTGAAATGTATATTTATTTCTATTTGAAATGTATATTTTATTTTATATATATCTCCATAATTGTGTGTATATATTTCCTGTACTGTTATATGCATATTCCTCAATTGAAATGTATATTTATTTTCTATATATTTATAATAAACAGAATGATGCAATGTTGTTTTACTTAATTATATCATGTTACGCCTTCTAAACCTACTACCGGTATTCTTTTAAGAAATATAATAATGCATACAACGGTATTGCGGTATCTGGCAATATTTAAGCCTTCTAAGCCAACTGGCTGATTAGGAGTCTATAATAGTGTATACAATGGTATCTGGCAACTCAGTCTTCGATTAGAATTAAATGAATACATGGCGCTATCTGGCAACTCAAGCCATTTACAGCCAACTGGCTGATTAGGAGTCTATAATAATGTATACAATAATAATGCTAAAAAGTGGTATCTGGCAACTCAGTCTTCGATTAGAATTAAATGAATACATGGCGCTATCTGGCAACTCAAGCCATTTACAGCCAACTGGCTGATTAGGAGCCTATAAAACAACGCCTACTCGGCTGAAGTCTTAATATGCACTTGGCTCCTGCCAGGTGAACACCTCTCCTCCTCCTTTCTCTCCTCCTTCTTTCTCTTGGGGGATAACGCCGCCTCCAAGTTGCATACCCCTTGCAACCACGGTTGGCAACAAAGGGCCCTTTGTGGGAATTTTTTTTTCTTTTTTTTCTTTTTTTTTTACTTTTTTGCAACACCCCCACCCCTTTGCAACAACCCCACCCCCTTTGCAACAACCCCCACCCCATTTGCAACATTACATAATAACTTGCAACATTTTTGCACTCTCCCCTTTTGCGGCTATACTACTGAAGTTAACTTTTTGGTTAACGGTGCCCACCACTGCATAATAGTAATATCACGAAATTTGAAAAATTGTCATATATTCATAATTCTATATTATATTGATAGATTAACTAAATATCCGCATCTGCATCCGCGGATATTGAAATTAAAAATCCGCATCCACATCCGCAGATGTTGAAAAACTTACATCCGGTCCACCACTAATATATATATATATATATACACGTGAGCATGCTTTATCCGCGCAATGGAAATGAAGGGTGTGTGTGTGTGTGTGTACAAACGAGACAGTGTGTGTGTGTGTGTGTGTGCGCGCGCGCCTGGGTGTATTCTCTAGCTGTATCAACTGGCGGGAGTTCGTGAACCACCAGGATGGCTACATTTTACTTTAAGAATTTGTTGTGGGTGGTGGTGCCACTACAGTTAGCCTATATATGTATGTATAAGTCACTAAACTAAGGCGACTGACTGTATTCTCTGGCTGCTTACCCTCGAAAGAAACTGTCTGACAGCCGATTACGCCATACGATTGGCTGGTTCCTATGCCAAATGGCTCTGATGCTAAAGCCCCGAGGACGGCTTGTGAAGACTCCATTATGCGATGCGTTATGCCTGCGAGAACATCTCTCTCCTCCTCTCTCTCCTTCTTGTGTTTTATTACCCTTGTTAGTTTAAGTTACCCACTCCACCTTTGAAGGGTCTAGTCTCTGCCCTCTTCATGCATATACACATAGACAGTTATGTCTTAATAAAGAAGTTTTGTTTTACTTTTCTCTATACATATATAGAAATATACACACATGCATGCAAACATGCATACACACCTAAATTTATACAACTCATATATATATATATAAATACACACACACACGCACTGTTTATATATATATATATATATATATATATATATATATATATATATATATATATATATACCATATGTCCCACAAAAAAGTACACCCAACTTTAGATTGTACTAACTCCTTCAAAAATTGAGATATTTTGGATCTGTTTGTTTGATTTAATATAGCAAATTATTCTTTGTTAACGTTCAAATTTATTCATGTTCAAACGATTTAGTGTTTAAGCATCTGCTTTTAACTGAAGGGTACAGCAAAATGGGTTGCGCGGAATGATCATTTCTCCCAGCCAGATAGCTCCTCTTGCTTTAACCAATGTGCTACTTTTTACGTCGGATATTGCAAATATATTTTTTAAATAATTCGAACTTTTGTATCTAAGATACGAGTCATACATATGTATAAATGAAGAATCTGAATTACTAAATTTATAAATAACTTTGAAACCCTTATCATGCAGTTTACACGAAGGCAGCGCGTTCTCATGGTCACAACTTATCTGCAAACTAAAAGCTTAAAACAAGTTCAGAATACCTTCGAACTGCAATTTCCCGATAGAGCTTCTCCAACTAAACATACAATTTTGAAGAATGTTCGGAAATACAAAGAAGAAGGAACGGTCCTCAATTTGAACAAAGGACGTTCAGGCCATCCGAAGACGGCAAGAACAGACGAGAACATTCAGCATGCTCGGCATTTATTAGAGAGACATCCAAAAGTGTCCACCAGGCGAAATGGTACAGAACTCTCACGCATGTCATTTCATCGAATAGTTCGTGAGGATTTGAATTTGTACCCATACAGAATGGAAATTCAACATCAACTCATTGAAGGAGATCTACCTCGCCGCCTAAGATTTGCCCAGTGGTTTCTTGAAAAACCAGAAAGATTCACGGAACAATTAGTGGTTGGAGATGAGGCGGCCTTTTTTATGAATGGTCTAGTGAACAGACAAATCTGCCGTCAGTATGCACCAAAAAATCATCCACCTGACAATCATATCTACGAAAAGAATAACTCTAGGCAAAAACTGTCTCTCTGGGTAGGACTGTGCGGTAATGGAGCGGTAATTGGCCCGTCTTTTACGATGGTAATCTAAATGGTGAAGCTTACCTAGAAATGATAGACCGAGAAATCCTTCCACAAATACGTATTACTTATGGAAACCGATTTAATCGTATTTGGTGGGTGCAAGACGGAGCTCCTGCTCACAGGAGAGTTATTGTGAAGGAACGCTTGCAGGAAGTCTTCCACCAAAGAGTAATTGCTACAGGCCATGACATTTTTTTTTAAAGCTGATTTGTTGCTTAACCCCCTCACCCCCTTTGGAGGGTCTGAAACCCCTCTTCCCCACTAGTGACATGTTGCATTCAATTGATTTACACTAGGGATTTTTGCGGGTATACTACTAATGTTCGTTGTAATAGTGATAGTAAAGAGAGAGTGAAGTAACAGTGCTGCGAAGAGAGAGAGATTGAAAACAATCAGTAAGAGGCGGGGAATTAATGAGACGAAAAGCCTTTGATTCCACCCGGTCAAGTACGGCTGTGTGGGTTGAGCCACTCCACACATGAGAAGCATACTCCATGCAAGGGCGAACAAGACTCCTGAGCAGAGACAGCAACTGAGTGGGGGTGAGGAAACCACGGAAGCAGTACAACACACCTAACTTCTTAGAAGCTGTTTAGAAAGAGAGTATATGTGATCTTTCCAGGAGAGATCACGAGAAAAGGAAACACCAAGAATGTTAAGAGAAGAGGAAGGATTGAGTTGTATGTTGTTGAAGGTAAGGGGATAGTTGTGTAGAAGAGTGTGACCAGTAGACAGATGGAGGAACTGAGTGCATGGAAGAATTGCACGAAAAAAACCTTTGTTACGAAAAGCGTACAAAGAAGCTCGTTTAAAGTACGCCAAGGATCATCAAAATGATGGATTTACACTGTGGAAAAAAGTTCACTGGACAGACGAGACCAAAATTGAATTATTTGGAAACAACAAGCAGCGGTATATTTGGCAAAAATCAAATACTGCATTCGAGAAAAAAAAATCCTTCCTTCGGTTAAACACGATGATGGTAGTTTGCTTTTTTGGGGATGCTTCAGTGCTTCTGGGCCAGGAAAGTTTGTTGTCATTAATGGAATCTTGACTTCGAAGAAATATCGAGAAGTTTTAAGAAAATGTTGCAAATGGGTCGCAATTGGTTACTGCAGCAATGTAATTATCCAAAACATAAAAGTATGAACACCATAAAATGGCTCCAACAAAAGAATTTCGAGCTTCTCGTGTGGTCCAGTCAAAGCCCATTTGTCAATTTAACTGAGAATTTATAGTTTGATTTGAAAAAAGCTGTCAGCAAGAAAAACCCTTCGAATATGAATGAATTACAACAATTTTTTCAGAAGAATAAGCTAAAATTTCTACTGAGAGATGCCAAAACCTTGTAGAAAAATACCAAATGAATCAGTGAAGTCATTGAGGTAAATGTGGATGCACAAAGTATTAAATAATTCTGTAAATAAATAAACGAAAACTTCGTTTTATTTTCTTCAAATTCTTTGATGTTTTACATTACGTGTTAGAGTTAAATTAATTTTTTTTATTTGTTAAATTTTTCCAAACGAACTGTAAACTTTTGATAATTATTCTATGCGTGATACAAAAAATAAGGACGAATATAATTGAAATATTTTTCTGTACGAATACTTATGAGCGCCACTGTATCCGACTGGTAATCGAGGTCTGAGCTCATAATACCACATTTCTACGATTCTGACTACATTCAAAAGTGTTCAGGTTTTCATGAACTTTTTGTTTAAAGACAAATAAATGCTAAAGACAAAAATCTATTTTTAATTGTTCAAGAAATTAAACTACATTCGGAGCTAATAATGAAGGGGAAGAAACGTTTTAAACAATAAATCCAACCTTATCAGCGCGTATTAAAGGCAATGATTATAATTGTATTGTTCTATTTTTCTAGTTTAAATTACATTCCGCCACTCAATTTTTTTTATATTATCTATCTAAAGTTTATACTACAACATTAAAATATATTTTTTGTAATAAAAATAATGCATATTATTTACTTTATATAAGCAGTGAAGGAACACTTACACATATATTCAATTATATATATAGGCGAGACGATGCTACCGAGAGGATCCCTGACGGGTGGGCTGCTCGTCTGTCGTTAAATAGTAAAGGTTTTTGACTGTTTCCGCGGAAAATTTAGATATCATTATGTTCAAGAACACACAGTGATCCGCGTATATACTTAGCATGTTATAGTGGGTAATAGTGTCGTGATAATTAATGTGAAAGGATGGTTGTGCATGGAGCTGGTGGCATCTGGAACATGATTTAAAGGGACAAGAAGTGGGCACTCCTACCAGTATCTCCTTCCCCTTCTTCTCCTCTCGCTCCATCCCCACACCGTCTACACTACGAATCTTCCGTTTAATAGTAAAAGTTTTTGACGGTGACCGCGGGAAATGTATGTTTCATTACGTTATAATCGTAGAGTGACTCCGCGTATATACTTTTATGTGTCATAGCTAGTAATAGTTACATAATTAATGTGAAAAGATGTCTGAGCATCGAACCGGTGGTATCTGGACGATTATTAAAAGGGACGAGAAGTGGGACCAATATCCATCAGCGTTCCCTCCATCTTCACCCCCCCCACCATCTATCCCCCTATCGCCCCCCGCAGGCCTGCTCCTCCATCGATACAGGTGCAATGGGATCGTCTGCCGGAAATCGTGTACTTGTAGAAAATCCGTTATGTTTTATATTTGACAAAGTAGATCATATTAGGTCAGACCTTCTTGTATCTGTTTCTCATGATTTCTATGATTCGGAAGAAATAGAACATGCGAGAGGACAGTTAAACACGCTGTTCAGTGCTACCCTCCCAACTCATAGAGGTAATTCTAGAAACGAGAATATCCGAAAAGACATTATAAATAAAGTGTCGACCCTCGGGGATAATGAGAACAATATTACCTACTACGTTACTAATTTCCATAGACTACCGGTAATCTCTATGGGTGATGTAGACGTTTCGGTGCTCCTCAAAGAGTACAATGAGGTACAAAAGTCGTTAGTTGAAACGAAACACCAACACGTGGTGTCAAATCAGAAAAATGCAATTTCGCTAGGACAATTCCGGTCAGAGTTAGATGCGTTGAAAGAGACGCTCCTCCCAAAACCCAGTTACTCGGAAGTTGTACAGCAAGTCAAAACTCCAAGAAGCGCGTCAAGCAGCGAGGGAAACGAAATCCCCTCCCCCAACTCCGCCCCTGAAAGTGGGTGGAAACGCAGCATGCAGGGGATGCGATCAACCTCCTTCCAGTTCAGGAAAGGACTCCTGCCCCGGATTTCACAATGAGGAACAGGGACTGTCCGATGCCAAGAGACGAGGCATCACTGCTCTCTTCCTTACCTTCCACTGAAGGTGAGAGGCGTTCGATTAATCAAATGCCTCGCTTGGCGTCCAGTTCCCCCCCCCTCCCACTAAAGAAAGAGGGGCACGCGCGTCCGTCAAGATATAAACACCGCTACCAGACCCTCACCAAGCCACAGAGTAGGGGAGGGGCCTCCTATCCCCCCAAGGTCGTGCTACCCATCCCCCAGGCAGACGAACCCTGCCTCAGGGAGATTGAAGGAAGACGACGGGTGGGTCACAGTTAACAGCGCTCTCCAAGGAGAGTTCCTCAACCTGTCAACGCGGCAAGGCTCAGCCTCTTTGTGTCGCGAATTCAGCTCTCGAACGAGGGAAGCGATATTCGAACATGATGGAAGAGGTCTGTGGTAAACACTGTATATTGTTAGTTAATAAACTAAAATCTCCGTATTATAACTCATTTAAAGTAATAATTAAAGTATGATAATAAAAACCCACTCTAATAGACATAGTTTATTTCCACAACAGTTTCGATGCCCACTGGCATCCTCTTCGGGTGGATACAGAAAAACGAATGAACCAAAAACAAGAGAGAAAACAGTCCAGGGACCATTAAGAAATTCGCACCTAGGTTAGATCCAAAGCTGGGCACAAACCGTTAATCCGTTAATCGTTAATTAACGAAGTTAACTTTTTCGTTAACGATTTAACTTTTAAGTTAACTTTGAAAATCATTATCGGACTAATTAACTTCCGTTACATTTAACTTCCGTTAACTCAAGTCCGTTAACCCAAAAAATTCATAAATAAACGTTTAAAAGTTTCTATTATTTTCAGTGCTGAGCAGGTGCGCAATTAATCCGCCACTGTTAATAGTGATGAACGAATTTCCATTTCCGCAGTGCAAAATCAGGCGATATATTTGTTTCCGTCGCCACAATTTGTGTCTTACCAAATATGGTAGTTATTTATGGTGTAGTGAATACTCTTATTTTAGTTTAAAGATAAATGTTAATTTTACCGTCTTGAATTTCGGAATAGCTATAAATTCATTTTAAATTAGTTACCCATCATAATTCAATTGTAAACCACATTAATACTAATTTTATGTATATTGTATTATTTTATTGTATGTAAACATAATTAATTATATATCACAATTGTCAGTTAATTATTTATATTCAAATAATTATTTTAATCTAATACCATGTCCATTTTACAAATAAATAATAGAAAACCAAGGGTTATATTTTCCACCTTTGGTACTGTCGCAGTTTCGCCTAACGGACTCAATACGGCTAGTGAGATAATCACTGGTTGGCACTTAACTAGCGGCAGTGCTTATGGCTACATCATCCAGGTTAACCTATACCGGATAGATGCGCTACGGTCCCAAGCCGTAGCTTGCCTAGGCCGACGACGACGACGTAAACCAACAATTGGTGACTCCGGAGCTGGATTACCCCTTTTACCCGAACGACTAGGATTAGACTGTAACGTCGTTCGTGCCCATCACCCCCTTCACCCGAGCGACTAGGACCAGACTGTAACGTCGTTCGTGCCCATCACCCCCTTCACCCGAGCGACTAGGATCAGACTGTAATGTCGCTCGTGCCCTCTGCCCCTCACCCCTGCCCGTGCGCTCTGTGCCTGCGCTCGTCTCAACCTCCACTCCTTCGTTGGTAACTTGTCGTCTTGCTTGTACGTCAGCAAGCATAGGAGAAGATGCCTGACGACGCTGGTGCCATCTCCCACTTGAGCGTAAAGCTCCCCGTCTTCTGGCCGGGTGATCCATTTATTTGGTTCCACCAAGTGGAATCACAATTCAACTTGGGAAGGATCACCGCTAGCAGGACGAAATACGATCATGTTTTGTCCTCTCTACCAGCGAGCATCATCTCTGAAGTCCGTGACGTCATCGTGTCTACTTCCACGAGTGAGGACCCATACAACGATCTGAAGTCTGCCATCCTGTGCCGCACCACTGTCTCCGAGCGTGAGAAACTACATCAGTTAATCTCAAAAGAAGAACTTGGAGACCGTAAGCCCACTCAAATGCTGAGGGCTATGCAGTGCGCTCTAGGCGAACGCGCACAAACCTCGATAAGGACATCTTTAGACAGTTGTTCTTGCAGAAACTTCCTCCATCAGCTCAGCGTGTCTTGGCCACTATGGATCCTGCTACTCCAGTTGATAAACTAGCAGAAACTGCCGACAAAGTAGTGGAGATTGACACAGCTCCGGTCAACAACGTGAACACACAATCGGAACTGGAGTTGAAAGTGAAAGAGTTAAGTCAACAACTCAACCACGTTTGTTCTCTGCTACAAAATCAACGGCAAAGAAGCCATTCTCGGTCAAGATTTACGAAGAGGCATCGTTCGAGTTCCGGGAAGATCTGCTTCTACCACTCGAAATTTGGAAAGAAGGCTAGGAAGTGCATCTCCCCTTGCAATTTTTCGTCGGAAAACCCCAGCAGCGAGTCCTAATGGCGTCTAGTACTCGCACTGCCAACCTGTTATTCATAAAGGACAGGAACTCTGGTGTCAATTTCTTGGTTGATACCGGAGCGTCAGTCAGTGTATTCCCTCAAAAATCTGGTCATACGCACTCGGAATCTCCGCCTCTATACGCTGCTAACGGTTCACGCATACCCACGTACGGTACTCAGTCGCGTGAACTAAACTTGGGCCTTCACCGATCCTTCAAGTGGATTTTCATCTGTGCTCAAGTGCAGCATCCCATAATCGCTGACTTCCTCCAGCATTTCAAACTCCTGGTGGATCTTGACAAGCGACGCTTATGCGACCAGGCCACACTGCTTTCTGTTCTTGCCAAACAGGTTGCCCTTCCGGACGCCTCGAACTCTGCACTTTCCCTCGTTCCCCCTAATTCCATGTACCAGTGCCTTTTCCAGCGATATCCAGGAATTCTTCAACCTATGCAGATGGGTGATACCATTAAGCACACCATTACCCATCACATTACAACAAAAGGTCCCCCTGTGTTTGCAAAACCCAGACGTCTTGCCCCGGACAAACTGAAAGCTGCCAAATCGGAATTCCAGCTTATGATAGATCTTGGGATAATAAGACCTTCCAAAAGCAGTTGGTCCTCTCCCCTACACCTGGTCCAGAAGAAGTCAGGAGACTGGAGACCATGTGGGGATTACCAGTTTTTAAATTCGACAACCATCCCGGACCGATATCCGGTACCAAATGTCCAAGACTTTACTTCTCTTCTCCACGGCAAATCTATCTTCAGTAAAATAGACCTCGTTAAGGCTTTCCACCACATTCCCGTAGAGCCTTCGGATATTCCCAAGACTGCAGTTTGTACACCATTTGGGTTATTCGAATTTGTGAAGATGCCGTTCGGGCTACGGAATGCTGCGCAAACCTTTCAGAGGTTTATAGATGAGGTCACCAGAGGCTTAGACTTTGTTTATGCCTACATCGATGATTTGCTTGTGGCCAGCTCAACGGAAGAGGAACATAAGGAACATCTTTCACTCCTCTTTCAACGTTTAGAACAATACGGTGTTACTATTAATGCATCTAAGTGTGTGTTTGCACAGCCAACCTTGGAATTTCTTGGTCACACGATTTCGCAGCACGGAATTACCCCCCTTCAGGACAAGTGTGAAGTGATAAAAAATTACCCTATGCCAAATAATCAGCGTGAGTTACGGCGGTTTCTAGGTTTGGTAAATTATTACCAGAAGTTCATTAAAAACTGTGCCAGTGTTCTTGCTCCTCTACACGCTATGATCACACACAAACGCAAGGTAACGAAATTGGTATGGTGTAGCGATAGTTTACAGGCGTTCGACAATGCCAAAAATGCTATCAATAGTGCATTGTCTCTGTCATTTCCTATCAGTGATGCCCCCCTAACTCTGACGGTCGATGCCTCAGATGTTGCGATCGGTGGTGTGTTGGAACAAACCATTAACGGTCAACAAGCACCCATCGCGTTTTACTCGAAAAAGCTGCAGCCAGCCCAAACGCGTTATAGTGCTTTCGGACGTGAACTTCTTGCTATTTACTTAAACGTGAAGCATTTTCAACATTTCCTTGAAGGCCGAGAGTTTTGTGTTTTTACCGACCACAAACCTTTGGTCACCGTCTTCAATAAAAACAGCTGTAACCACTCTCCCAGAGTCATCAGGCAACTCGATTATATCTCGCAATTTACCACAGATATCCGCCACATCAAAGGTGTCTTGAACACTCCAGCGGATGCACTTTCAAGAATAGAGATTACTTCTGTTACCCTCAGCTCTACACTGTGGAATGCTATTGCACAGGATCAAGATAAGGATACGGAACTACAAGACCTGCTCAGAGAAGACTCCACTCACTCACTTTCCCTCAAGAAAATGAGTATGCCAGGATTGTCTGTGCCCCCTATTGCGACGTATCAACAGCTGCTATTCGCCCTTATGTCCCTCCATGTCACAGACAAGCAGTCTTCACGGATCTTCATAAGCCCTCCCATCCTGGTATCCGTGCTTCGCAACACCTGGTTACCTCTCGCTTTGTTTGGCCCTCGATGCGGAAGGATGTCAAACATTGGACCAAAACGTGCCTTGCCTGCCAGCGTGCCAAAGTCCAAAGGCACACCAGGTCCCCCTTTGACGCATTTCCGCCCCCATCCCAGCGATTTGAGGTAATTCATGTAGACATTGTTGGCCCTCTTCCAGTGATTCAAGGCCAACGTTATCTGCTCACCTGTCTCGACCGCTTTTCCAGATGGCCTGAAGCCATCCCACTTCCTGATATCCAAGCGGACACTGTTGCAAGAGCCTTTCTTCATGGATGGGTATCAAGATTTGGATTGCCGACAAAAGTCATCACTGACCAAGGTCGCCAATTTGAGTCTTCGCTTTGGAAGAAGTTTACCAGCTTGTTGGGTACAGTACATGCGCATACCTGTGCGTATCATCCGCAAGCTAACGGCCTCGTCGAACGCTTCCATCGCCAGCTGAAGTCATCCCTTATGTGTCACGAAGACTCCCATTGGATGGATAAGCTTCCACTCGTTTGCTTGGTATTCGCTCTGCATTTAAGAGTGATCTGAAGACTACAGCGGCTGAACTAGTCTATGGAACAACACTGCGGCTACCAGGTGGCTACTTCACTGCAGGGGATAAGTCATGTGATCCTACGGAATTCGCTCAAACACTTTCCTCTCACATGCAGTCCCTTCAGCCTGTTCCCCCTCGATTGACTAGCCAACAGAACATCTTTGTTTCCCCAGCCCTCCAATCTTGCACCCACGTTTTCGTTCGTGTACCTCTCCCAAAACGGCCTCTCCAATGTCCATATGACGGGCCCTATGAAGTTCTCCGACGTACGCGCAAATCATTTCTCATCCAGCGCGGTTCCAAGGTCGACAAGGTTTCTATCGATCGTCTTAAGCCTGCGTTTTTGGAATCAACCTTAAGCGAGGTACATGTAGCTACCAAAAAGGTCCAGGGAAAATCTGTGTCGTTCGGAACTCTTTGAACTTCCTCTCTGGTGGGGGAGTGTGTAGTGAATACTCTTATTTTAGTTTAAAGATAAATGTTAATTTTACCGTCTTGAATTTCGGAATAGCTATAAATTCATTTTAAATTAGTTACCCATCATAATTCAATTGTAAACCACATTAATACTAATTTTATGTATATTGTATTATTTTATTGTATGTAAACATAATTAATTATATATCACAATTGTCAGTTAATTATTTATATTCAAATAATTATTTTAATCTAATACCATGTCCATTTTACAAATAAATAATAGAAAACCAAGGGTTATATTTTCCACCTTTGGTACTGTCGCAGTTTCGCCTAACGGACTCAATACGGCTAGTGAGATAATCACTGGTTGGCACTTAACTAGCGGCAGTGCTTATGGCTACATCATCCAGGTTAACCTATACCGGATAGATGCGCTACGGTCCCAAGCCGTAGCTTGCCTAGGCCGACGACGACGACGTAAACCAACAATGGCATTGGTTTGAGCAAAACATGGTCGACTGTAAAATCAGGCGGAAAGATTTGCCATTTGAGTTGAATGTTTCAACTTCTTTCAAGAAATATCACGAGCATTTTAACAGTTGCTGCGACAATCTTCAGGCTTAAGGACTTGAAGTCCAAGGGCCTCGTCTACTGCAGCGCCTTGGTCGACGCACTTTTGGCAGGCATCGACAAAAGGTTTGGGCCCCTCCTGGAGGATGACGAATGCCAGCTGGCTGCTGCCTTCCATCCCAGGTTTCGCCTCATCTGGTTGGACAAGTACGACAACACCAAGGTCGCCAGGGTGAGGAAAAGCATGGAGGGTACAGTCGAGGAGGCCATGAAGCAGCAGTCCAACGAAGTGGGCAGCAACAGTGGAGGCAGCAACAACGAGGAGGAGGAGGAGGATGACTTCTTCAGTAGGGTGGATCGATTTTACATTTTTTTTATTTCCATATTCTAATAGAGACAAAGACTTGCGCATGCATGAGAAAATAGCCTCTACAAAATCGTAGCTTAATAGGTAATCATCTTCTGCCCCCAGCAGAGCGATGAAAATCATATTTTAGTAGTCAAAAACGTATTTTTCTTATAATTTTTAAAATATTTCAATATGCATCAAAATTATTCCTAATAACTATAAAGTCGATGAAAAAGACCTCATATGATCGTTTTTCCAAGCGCGTTGTCCTACGTTAATATCTTTTGCCCGCGGCAACAACGTCAAATGTTAAAAAAATAGGTAATTTATATACATATTTTCAGATCGGCTCTTTGTCTTAAATAATGCATTTATATATTTCCCATAGCATTCATATCGTTGCTTAGGCATGAAATAACACACACACATGCCTATTACACGGTAATGAATTATCACTGCGACACCTCATTCAAGACTTGGACGGCAAAACAACTGGGCCAATGGGCTTTACTGGACCAGTTGGAAAACAACTGAACGACTGCGAAAAACTTCCAATTACAGAATTCGATGCCATTCCATCTCCCGACATTGACATAGATGATGCCGAGTTGAGCACTGACCAAAAATATTTGTTAGGCATCTACAGAGCAGTGTCGAGCGGTAGCTGCTCTTCAGCTCTCGCGGCTCGAAATCCAGGTAAGATGGCGCATTCCAGGTGGCTGACAACAGCAAATAGATTTCTGCGCCTCTATGTTTCAACCAGTGAACCCTCCAGCACCTTCAACGAAAGTGTGCGATTCATTATGACAGGTTACGCACCAATTTGGTTTAAGATAAAGAAAAACTCCAGTTTCACTGAGGGCGCAAAACATTTTTTCGAAATGATGCGCCTCTCTCAGACCATGCCTCAAAGATCTAAGACAATCGCCAACAAAGTCCTCCGTAGAAATTCTTTCTTTGCTCACCCAGAAAATATTTTGATCTCCTTGCTACATGCCGATGAGCAACACATAAGAGAATTGGGATGGAGAAGAATATTAAAAGCACGATCAAAACAATCACCAGCGGGGGCAATTCGAGCCTTCGCCATGCCTGAGCTGCTCTACGATAGTCAAAACTATTACGAAATGATCAACTGGCAAACGGCTGAGGTGACCGAACCCCCCGTTACAAAAACAATACCTGATACCCGAATAAAAGAGTTTGTTGAGACGGGAGACCAGCCTGATGGACTGATCCCACTATTCCCTTGTCATACTCAAGCGGTCGAGAGACTCATCAAATTAGTAACCGAAGCCTCTGCCAGTGTAAGTGGAATAGAAGAGAGGGACGGATTCATCCGCTCCCGTCTTCACTCCCGAACAAAAATTCCACGATTTGATTCTAAGAAAGATTACCGTATGCAAATCGATATGCAGCCAAAGGAAGGGTGGTTGGGGGCTGGATAGGGTGGAACTCGACGTACAGCCACCTCCTCGTGGTGAGTTCTGGGTTGCTAATTTTATAAAATTAGCAAGCGAGGAGCTGTACTTAGTACTTATCGTACGTATAACATCGCATTGACGTAATTATAATCCACATTTAGACTTTTCTCGGGGACAGAAGATATTACTCTAGAGTCATAAAATTTTGCGTGTGTGTTATTTCATGCCTAAGCAACGATATAAATGCTATAGGAAATATATAAATGCATTATTTAAGACAAAGAGCCGATCTGAAAATATGTATATAAATTACCTATTTTTTCAACATTTGACGTTGTTGCCGGGGGCAAAAGATATTAACGTAGGACAACGCGCTTGGAAAAACGTTCATATGAGGTCTTTTTCATCGACTTTATAGTTATTAGGAATAATTTTGATGCATATTGAAATATTTTAAAAATTATAAGAAAAATACGTTTTTGACTACTAAAATATGATTTTCATCGCTCTGCCGGGGGCAGAAGATGATTACCTATTAAGCTAAGATTTTTCAGAGGCTATTTTCTCATGCATGCGCAAGTTTTTGTCTCTATTAGAATATGGAAATCGAAAAAAATGTAAAATCGATCCACCCTATTCTTCAGTGCTGTCATCCAGACAAAAGAGAGCAGCAGAAGCCACAGGTCACTCAAGGGCAAGGCCCAGAACTTGGTCCAGACCTGGCTGGAGACCAACTCCAAGGACTTGCTGACAGATGCTGCCTTCTTGGGTGAGCAAGTGTTGGTGGACTTGTTCATCAAGTTCAACACAGCCATCCCCTCCAGTGCTGCAGTGGAGCGTTTGTTCTCTATGGGCAAGGACATCCTGAGGGCCAAGAGATCATCCCTGTCTGATGAAAACTTTGATATGCTAATTTTCATGAAGGGCAACATGCATCTCATGGACAAAATGGAGAACGAGAAGAAGAGGGAAAATTAAATTATATATATATATTGTGTTTTTCATTTTTTTTATAATAAAAGTTAACGTTAACGGTTTATCGGTAACTTCGTTACATGTTTAACGAATTAACGGATTAACGGTTAACGAAGTTAACTTTTTGGTTAACGGATTAGCGGTTAACGAAGTTAACTTTTTGGTTAACGGTGCCCACCAATGGTTAGATCCCGTTCACCCGACACCGGAAGGGCCTTTTTTTTCTTATTAAAAGGACCCGCTTATAAGTACATTCGCACAAATTTAAAACTATCTTCTTGTTCTATACATACAGATTCTATTATTTTATTAGTTTTTTTTTATATAATTATTACATTTATTATTACATTTATTACATTTAATATTGCATTATTACTTATTACAGAAATTATAAATTTATTATTACATTAATTATTACATTGTTGTTTATTACACAGAAATTATAAACCGAAAAACGAATGAAAAAGGCGAGAAGGAAACAATCCAGAGACCATAAAGAAATTCGCACCTAGGTTAGAGCCCGTTCCCCAGACACCAGAAGGGCATTTTATTAAACGGTTCCGCTTATAAGTACGTTCGCACAAATTAAAACTATCTCCTTGTTCTATACATACAGATTCTATTATTTTGACATAATTACTACATTTATTATTGCATTTACGTTTTTTAACATTTATTATTATTACCTTTACACTTATTATTACAATTATTTTATTACCTTTATTATTACATTTATTGCATTTACATTTATTTCCAAATTTATTACTTCCATTATTACATTTACATTTATGTTTATTATTCCATTTACATTTTACCAAAAAAACGAATGAACCAAAAGCGAGTAAGGAAACAATCCAGAGACCTTTAAGAAATTCACACTTAGGTTAGAACCCGTTCACCCGACACCGTAAGGGATTTTTTGACCAAGAATCTCATTAGAGGGTCAAGCTTATAAGTACCTTCGCACAAATTAAAATTATCAACTTGTTCTATCCATACAGATTCTATTATTTTTCGTTTGACATTATTGCATTTATAAAGTAACTTTCTTGATTCCCAATCTACAGTATAGCATGATCATTTTGGCTGGCGTGACAAAAAATTGCGTTATTAGTAGGGCGATTTATAATTGACCTAAAAAAAATTTAAAATTGACTTTATTTGTTAAAAAAGTTGACATAAAGTTGACCTAAACATTCTAAAAAGATTACCTTATTTTTCAATCAAATAATATATTTGAAAGCATAAAATGCATAACATTCATACTTAATTTGCGCAGTTATAATATTTCACCATATATTTTTTTTTACATTCCCTGACAAGAAATTTCGATCCTTGGCTAGAAGTTTTTTTAACATTGAGAAGGATTTTTCCACAGAAGCAGAGGTTGGTTGCGCTTTCTGCAATAAACAATACAATGCAGGCGATATCTCAGGCCTGCTCATTTCCATAATTGGCAGACATCGTTTTTTTTTAATCTTTCCTTGATGTACTGTGAGATGTTGCACTCATCCTTCCCTAAATTTATGTTGGCGATAGCTTCATAGGCTTGTTCCATGGTAACGGTTGCTGCTTCTAACCTTGTCACAAGTTCGGAAATGATTGGGTAGTCCCTTTTTATTGCAAGCAATTGTTTTGCTAGTTCAGGTTTGGAAATGCTTTCCTTAGCCCTCTGAACGATGATTCCGTCATTCTCAAAACCATCAACAATTCTCTGTACGTCCGGAAGATTATTAGCATAGTAGAATGCAGCCTCCAACCAACTAGCCCACCGAGTAATAATTGGTTCAGGGGGATAACCAATTTCAGCAAACATTTCCTTCCTGGTATTGTTCTTGACCGTGGATGCCTTGATGTGAGCAATAACTTTATCCACATCTGTGTAGAAAGCTCTGATTCTCATAGCGCAGTTATGTAGTAGATGAGCAATGCAAGTTACATGAAATAATCTTGGGAATAGTTGTTTCAGTACATCTCCAGCTGCCGTCATACACCGAGCTGCATCGGTCAAAAGCAGGCAAGAATCTTCCCTTGGTATTTCCAACTCTTTAACTGTGTCATCGATGATGTGAATGATTAACTGTGAATTGATAGATGCCTGTTGAACTTCGCACTTCCACAAATATGTTTTTTCATGGTTGTCCAGAGAACCTACTAGAACATTGACAAATGCTGATCCAGAAAAAGCATATGCAACAGTGCCAGTGACTCTTGTCAGTTTTGTGCTCCGTCTTACTATCAAATTAACAGGGTTTAAAGTCAGTGAACCGGTATGTTACCTATACAACAAAATTGGTAAATGTGCCAAGATTACCCAGTTACAATCTTATTAGATGGTCCACAATACTTAATTAATAATAATACATATAATATATCCTCAAAATTTTCTAGCGACATCCGGCACTACCTTCTTGGACCTATGAGGTATGAAACAGTGACCTTGAAATAGCGGGCATACGAACGAATGAACGAACGAAACGAATGAACGAGTGAATTTTAACTACATAAACTGTTCAAAATATTTTCAAAAGGCCAGGTAAAGGCCCTGAAATCTTAAATGAAAGACCAAGCAAATAAATAGGTTATATTACTTTAGATATATTTACAAACTTACACGATTTAAAGGGACAAGGAGTGGGCACTCCTTTTAGCGTCCCGAATCCGTTCCCCTCTCCCGCCCTACCCCCACAATATACACTGCGAATCTTCCGTTTAATAGTAAAAGTTTTGACGGTGATCGTGGGAAATGTATGTTTCATTACGGTATAATCGTACAGTGACTCCGCGTGTGTACTTTTTGTGTCATAGTTAGTAATAATTACATAATTAATGTGAAAAGATGCCTGAGCATTGAACCGTTAGTATCCCAAGCATGATTTAAAGGGACGAGAAGTGGGACCCCTCTCGGCGTTCCCCCCCATCTCCACCCTCAACCGCCCCCCACCAGCTACGCTCCCCCGCAAGCCGTTACAGATACAATGGGGTCGTCTGCTGTAAATCTTGTAGAAAATCCATTGTTATGTTTTATATTTGACAAAGTAGATCATATTAGGTCAGACCTTCTCGTATCTGTCTGTCATGATTTTTATGATTCAGAAGAAACAGAACATGCGAGGGTACAATTAAACACCCTGTTCAGTGCTACCCTCCCAACTCGTAGAGGTAATTCTAGAAACGAGAATACCCTGAAAGACATTATAAATAAAGTGTCGACCCTCCGGGATAATGAGAACAATATTAACTGTTACGTTACTAACTTAAATAGAATTCCAGTAAACTCTATGGGTAACGTAGACGTCTCGGTGCTTCTCAAACAGTATAATGAGGTACAAAATTCGATAGTTGAACTGAAACACCAACACGTGGTGTCAAATCAGAAAAACGCGATTTCGCTAGAACAATTCCGGTCAGAGTTAGATGCGTTGAAAGAGACGCTCCTCCATAAGCCCAGTTACTCGGAAGTAGTTCAGCAAGCCAGATCTCCAAGAAGCACGTCGGGTAGCGAGGGAAACGAAATCCCCTCCTCCAACTCCCCCCTTGAAGGGGGTAGAAACGCAGCATGCAGGGGTAGCGGTCAACCCCCCCTCCCGTTCAGGAAAGAACCGCTGCGCCCGATTTCACAATGAGAAACAGGGACGGTCCAATGCCGAGAGCCGAGGCATCAGTGCCCTCTTCCCTGCCTCCCACTGCAGAGGAGAGGTGTTCGATTACGCCTCGCTCGGAGCGCAGTTACCCCCACCTCCCACCGAAGAAGGAGGGGCACGCGCGGCCGTCAGGTTATAAACACCGGCAACAGACCCTCACCAAGACACAGAGTAAAGGAGGGGCCTCGTATCCCCCAAAGGTTGTGCCACCCATCCCCCAGGCAGGCGAACCCTGCCTCAGGGAGATCGAGGGAGGAGGACGACTGGTGGGTAACTGTTAACAGGCGCCCTTCCCGAAGGTTTCCTCAACCGGTCTCCGCTGCGAGGCCACCGATGGGGAATCTCACCCTCTTTGTGTCGCGAATTCAGCTCTCGATCGAGGCAAGCGATATTCGACACATGATCATTGGTGAACACAGTGTATTGATAGTTAATAAACTAAACACGAAATCTTCGTATTATAACTCATTTAAAGTAATAATTGAAGGTGTAAATGCGCATTTCAACCCGTAAATGGCCAGATGGTATTATGGTCAAGGAGTTTATTCACTTTTCCAGATTTGATAACACGCAAAATAATAATAATAATAATAATAATAGGCGCCCTAACGGTAATGCCTGAAAGTTGTACTGTGTAAAATAATAATAATCTTACTAAAAATAAATTCTCTATCAGTCATGGCGGATAACTTGTTGAAAATAGTCTCATATAATGTAAGGTCAGTGAGTAATTCAACTGTATATGTCCATAAAATCTGCGACAGTGCAGATTTGATACTCCTGCAGGAGCACTGGCTACCTAAGCAAGAGTTAAAATTCCTCTCTACCATCCATGATGACTTTATGTACCATGCGTCATTAGCAGTAGACTTGTTAGATGAATTAATATACGGTAGGCCTTTTGGTGGTGTTGCTTTCTTAATAAGGAAAAATTTGTCAAAACATATAAAATTTTTAACAAGCGATAATGTAAGGTTGTTAGGCATTGAATTACAAGTGAACAATGATTGCATATTAATTGTAAACTGCTATTTACCATATAACAACGGCAGTAATCTAGATAAATACATTGATTTGCTGTACAAAATTAATTCATTATCAGATAACCCCAAATATTCTCACTGTATAATAATGGGGGACTTTAACGCACATGTGAACTCGGAATTCTTTGTAGAATTGGGTAACATGTGCGAGTCGGCCAATTTAAGTATAAGTGATGTAGATGTATTAGGGGTAGCCAGTGGTAATTTTACATATGTTAGTGATATGAGTGGTACCACCAGGTGGATTGATCATTGTCTCACTAGTAATAATCTAAAGCAGGGGTCACCAACCTTTTTTTTGTTCACCGCCCACTTTTACGATTGTTTGAAAATTAAAAAAGCTTATCGCCCACCTTAGATCAAAAAGAATAAATCAACATAATCGATAAAATAAATAATGAAATAAATGTTTAATTACCTTTAATGTGAGCCCACTAGTGGGCGCTACCGCCCAGGTTGGTGACCCCTGATCGAAAGGATCGAATTGTTAGAATTCATATTCTGCATGATTTTCTTCTTTCTGAGCATAGACCATTAGAAATATTAATTAACGTTACCAATTTATGCGCAACACGACTTAACAAGAACTCAATAGGTAAGAATAATCGCGTCGATTGGTCCAATGTTACGATGCAGCAGAGAATAGAATACAAAGACAGAAGTCACCTCTTTAATAATTTAGAAATTTTGCACCTTGCCTGTAATAATCCTTGCTCAACCGATTCTCACTGTAAACTCATAGATAGGTATTATAGTAAGATAATATCCCTGTTAAGAGAAGCAGGAAGCCCTTTGATTAAATCTTATAACTATCATACTAAGATTATTCCTGGATGGAATGATTTTATTGCCCCCCTGAAGAGGGAATCGAAAGACGCCTATGATTTGTGGTGCTTTCATGGTAGACCCAGATTAAGACCAGTATACTTGAATATGTGTAGAAGTCGGGGTCAGTATAAGGCGGCCATAAGGCGATGAAAACAGGAAGAAGAGTCTATTCGAGCATCAAAAGCCTGTGAAGCTCGCATAAATAACGATAATAAAAATTTTTGGAAATTTGTTAAGAATCAAACGGGTGTTAAAAATGTCCTCCCTCCGACAATCGATGGGGTGTCGGGGGAGGATGAAATTGCAAAGCTGTGGAAAAACCACTATTCTAACATTCTTAACAGTGTGAGTAGGGATAATCTTAAGATAGATTGCAGCGAAACGATTCTGGGAGGAACAAGGGAAAATACTTTGATATCATTTTCTGAAGTAAAGAGGTTAATTAAAGAGTTAAAGACTGGTTCTGCGTCAGGGGTAGATGACTTATCGAATAAGCACTTAAAATATGCATATATCATTGCTCCTATCAGCCATGCTGGCTCATAGCTATATCCCTGCAGAGTCCATGAGGGTATATATCTTGCCCCTGGTCAAAAATAAGTACGGAGACATTCTGTCCAGCAATAATTACAGCCTATTGATGTCGCTTCCTGCTTCTCGAAACTACTAGAAAAACTTGTTACGCCGATTAAATAATTTCCTATGGACATCTAATCAGTTTGGCTTTAAAAGGTCCCACTCAACTGACCTGTGTATCTATGTACTTAAAGAAACAATATCTAAATACATTGACAGTAATTCAACTATTTATAGCTGTTTCCTAGATATAAGTAAGGCATATGATAGGGTGAACCACAATATTTTATTTGCAAAACTAGAAGACAGGAAGGTTCCCATGTACATA
This sequence comes from Bathynomus jamesi, assembly GCA_023014485.1. Lineage (NCBI taxonomy): Eukaryota > Metazoa > Arthropoda > Malacostraca > Isopoda > Cirolanidae > Bathynomus > Bathynomus jamesi. The sequence goes on from JAJOZX010000595.1 coordinate 821,111, forward strand.
TTAAATTTATTGAAATTTTGGTATTCCCACCAAACTTTCACTGTTAGGTGGGGCAATGTACTATCCGAGTGTTTTGGCTCCTCTTGCGAGGTGAGACAAGGCTCCTTGCCCTCTCCTATGCTGTTTAATGTGTATATCGATTGATTAATTAATTGCTTCACTTAATGAGGCAATAGTAGGATGTTGTATAGATAACACAAGGCTAAATAACTTAGTTTATGCCGATGATATCGTGTTAATAAGTCCCTCTGTTAAAGGTCTGGATCGACTACTAAAATTCTGCGAAGTGTATTCGCAGAAACATGATATTCTTTTTAATGTTACCAAAACTAAGGTTGTGCAATTTCATCCTAAAATCTGTAATCAGCCAGCTGATATAAGGTTTAAAATGAATGGTGAAGTAATTGAGGAAGTACAAGAGTTTAAGTATTTGGGTCAAACTATTACCAGCTCCTTGAGTGATGACTCGGATGTAAGAAAACAATCTCGAAGCCTGTGTGCTAAAGCGAATATGTCCATAAGGAACTTTCGATTCTGTACAAGTGAAGCTAAAGACACACTCTTTCGTACTTTCTGCAGTAATATATACGGACAGCAACTCTGGGTGAATTATAAAAAAGGTTCTGGCAGAACTCTAAATTTGCTGTACATCAGGTCTTTTAGACTCTTACATAAATTACCCCCGGGATGCTCAGCTTCGCAAATGTTTGCCACCCGCAATGTCCCAAGCTTCCCGGAGGTAACAAGACGTGCTCAACACAGTCTAATGCAAAGAATTAAAAAATCAACCAACCCGATCATCCAAGCTATCCATGAGTCCTGCCATTTATCTTCTAAGTTATGGACTTCTTGGTACGAAAACGTCTGTCTGTAGCTCCACTTAACTTCGACATTACAGTATTATTTCTAATCAATTGTATATATTTCTATCCTTAGTATATGAACTGTCATTGTATTAATAATATTTGTCATATGGAGTATAGTCTGCCAATAAACCTTTTCATTTTCATTTCATTTTCATTTTCATATGTTTACTGTGCTAAATACATGGGCCCAAAAAATTTGGTTGTCTACGGTTGTGCATCGTGCTCGTAAACTGGCTTCAGATTGCAAGCTTGAGTTTGACTGTAATATGGGGCCTTAAGAGCTGAGAAGGGGAGAGCAGGAAATGAATGTTCGTATAGTTGTATTTGGAATGGATGATCATCGTAGGACTGTGTATGTTTTTAAAAGCTGTGTGAGAGACCGTACAAGACCCCTACTTATTTTAGGGCTGTCAGTGACAACGTATCTCCCCATCCGTAATATAAGGGACCTTTACGCGAGTTATGATAAATGTCGAAAATATGGAAGGTATCGTGAGTTGTGTAAGGGATGCCTCGAGTTTGCGGACGATATAGTGAAACATTGTAAGGATTGCTACCTGGTATGTGAGCAGTGTAAAAGCTCCAAATGTGAGAGTCGTGTAGTTGAAGCTGAGAAGAGGGACTGTAATGTGTGTAGACGCACATTTTTCAATAATAAATGCTTTGAACTCCATAAGTCAAATGGTACTTGCAGGAAAATGAGAAGCTGTGAAAGATGCTTCATATGATGGATAATTGGGGGAAATTCACGCATAAATGTGATAAAATTCACTGTTCTACATGCCATGAGAAATATAAGGCAGATGGTATAAAGCATGTATGCTATATGAAAGATGCTAAGCCTAAAAATAGACCTTGTATAGCTGTGTACTACGATATAGAAATATATATGGCTGCGGAAACCAAAGAGGTTATCCCACATCTACTTGGAAGCCAGACTATCTGCGGTGAGTACGTGAAGGTCGAGTGTCATGAGTGTCACAAATGTGGCAAACGAACAAACGTTTTAAAGCGATCGCACACGACAACCCCGTGAAACTCTTTGTGTCCTACATTGTCAAGTTAGCGGACAAGTTCTAAAAAATGACTGTATATTCTTGCCCATAACAGCACAAAATTTTACACACAATTCCTTTATAAGGAACTGCTTCAACACGAGTCATCTGAGATATTTACAGGCGATCCCTTGAAAAGAGGAAACAAACCTACACCAATGGAAATAAGAGGTAATGTTCAGTTTAAAGACACTTTATTATTCACATCTTGTAAATTAGCCAAGCTACCCAAAGTGATGAGCGTAGCCAGCGAAGTTCCAAAAGGATATTCCCCGTACACTAACGACACTAGCGACACTTTAAATTACGTAGGACTACCTCCCCCTAAACATTACTTTAACTATGCCAACACGAGTGATAGTGAGCGTGAAGATTTTGACCGCTACTACAAAAGTAGTAATGAGGAAATTCCATCCAATATAGCGGATGAATGTGAGCGTTATTATGCCAATGATGCGCACGTGCTTAGAGAATGTTTCCAGGCTTTTAGAAGAATGTACATTAGGGTTGTTCTTATTTGGGTTTAAATTTAAAATTTTGCTATTTTTATGAATGCACCCTCGGATATTGTGCGAATAGCTATAAAACCTAATCCTGTAAAGTTTGAGAGCGATCCCATAATTTTTACTACTTCCCCCGGGTACTTTTGTATTCTACCCCTGGTGAATCATTGGATTGTGTTGTATATTTTTTGAAAATTGTCGTTGCGGAATGCCGTTGGATGGAACTGATATCTTCGGCATGTCAGTACTTTGTAGTTGAATTGTATACTAGGTCCCCCTTTACTTGAGTATTAGCCTCTCAATAGGGGGGGTCTCATGGGCGCCCATCTCCCACTCATTGTTGCCTAGCTTGCAGAAGTCATGGTGGACTTGCGGGCGTCAGGGTATCGCTGGCGGTGCGCCTCGACGACCTAGAGGAGGAACTGACGCTGGTCCTCGACCTTTGTCAGTGCCAGGTTGTAGTCCTGCATCATAGCGACGCCGCGCTCGGCGAAGTCATTAGTGACGCGGAGACTCGTCACCCCCCGCGCGGCGGCGGCATACCTTGGGTCACTGGGCCACTCCTCTGCGTCGGAGGACAGGAAGGCACCGTCGATGCCTAGCACGTGGAACAAGAGCTTCGATGACTGGATGACGAAATCCGAGAGGGTCTTGCCGTTCACCACAGCCGGCTTCGGCTCGACGACGACGCGCTTCGGAGGGCTGTCCGAGCCCTCCTGCACCTCGAGCGCCTTCACTATCATCCTCTTTGTCTCTGCAGCTGTATTATTGTCGAAGAAGACGAGCGACACGAGTGGCTCGCTCAGATACCACAGGTGCCGGCGCGCGAAGCCGTCGGCCAGAACCTTGGCGAGCGCCTTGTCCTCGTAATCGACGAGGTCCTGGAGGAGGGCAAGGTCGTTCGCCGGGGCAGCGGCGGGGTTCGGTGAAGCGAACCAAGGGCGAAGTTGATGACTCGCCTGAGACTGGTTCGCTACCGCGTGGTGAGGTCCAACTGTTCGCGGAACAGGAACATCTTCAGGCAATAAATGGCCTTCGCCATCCAGCGCGCGCGGTGGAGGGCGCCTGGGCGCATGAACCGGATGCCGCGCGTGGGCACGCCGCCGAGGACGATAATGGACATCTCCAAGAGCTTGCGGTAACAACGCGCGGCTGCTGTTGGGAGAGGTGGAAATGGTAGCGGGCGATGAGGTCGTCGCGCGCGTCCATGAGGGCCGCCGTGGCCTCCTCGTCGTCGATGACCAGGTGGCGCTCGGTGTTGATGGAATCCCACCGTTCCTTGAAAAGCTTGAAGAGCTGGACGTTGGGACCGGAGTCGCCGACGAGTTCGAGCATGTGGTGGCGGCAGACAAGGTTGAACAGATCCTTGCCAAACTTCTGTTCGATGAGCACGCCGGCGCCGGTGTTGGACGCTGTCGTATCGAAGTTCAGGCCGGCGACGCGGTTTGCGATGCCCCAGTCCTCCAGTCGACGACAGCGTCCACCATTGCTTGACCAGTGCCGGTGGCGAGCTTTGGGACAGCGAGGAGCTAGCTTGGCGACTTCTTCGCCGGAGACAAGGACGGGCAGCCGTTCGACGTTGTCCGCGCCTCCCGTCACGTCGGCCACCAGCTTCCCGTCCCAGTCTACGATGAGCGGGGTGTGCCGCCACGACGTGGACCGCCTTGTTGTCTGTGATATGCACGTGGTCGAGCGCGGCGGCCACCTTCGGTGTAATGACCTGCTGTCGCCCGCGGCGTTTCGGCGGCGGGTTGGCGGCGCTGGATGTCGACGGCTGTGCGTGGGCGTCGTTCCTTTGTCAAGGGCGCCGTGGGCTGCCCTGGCTGGAGCTGGAGACCAGTTTGAGTTTGATCACTTCCACCTCAGCGCGCTTCCGTTCTGCCTCCTTCTCCTGGCGCGCGCGATCCTCTGCGATGCGATTCGCCTGTCGTGCATCACGCTGGGCCAGGAGAAACGCCTTGTCCTCCTGAATGACAAGCATCTTCAGCGCGTTCCCGTGGGCGATGTCGAATAGATTGTTGAGACAGCGCGTCCAGGCTTTCCGCTTGTTCACGAGGAACAGCGTGGTCGCCTGCGTTTTCTTGCGCATCAGGTTCTTCCACTCCTCGTGCAACTTAATGAGCTTCTAGGCGCAACGATGATGAACAGAGGTCGGGATCCGGGCGATTTCCTAAAATTCGCGGACTTCGTTGATGACGATATCAGCAGTCTTCCGTATTGTCTGTTTGCCGATAATGTGCACATGAAAGAAGCGGCGCAGGACCTCTCCTTTCGACGGCGGCTTTCAGCCGGTCAGGGACTCAGATGGGTGGCCTACCAGAAACACCTTGATTGACTTCCGCGTCGTACGCTCAACAGTTGCAGTCGACGACATGATTTCAAGTCTGTGAAGGGAAAAATGTTAAAACTTATTAGAAAAATAGACACCTTATAACATAAAATATAACGATTAATATAAATTAATAAAGTTCTTGAATACGCATACACCGCACTGCTCGACGGGTTTCCCGAGTGTAGGACTGAACAAGGCGAGAACGGTCTGGAACTGGACGCGTATTTAAAAGGTAGAGACTCTTCGAAATATCTTGAACTTTGGTACAAAGGACTTGAGCGGTACAGGGCCGAGCTCACCTACACTGTTCACCCTGAAGAGCTATTTCTTTATATAACGAGAAGCTGTCGGCACGACTTAGAAGATTACTTCAATTGTCGATATGTGTTGTGAGTAAGAGTTCACGGATTGGGAAGAATAAACCCTCGATTGGAAAGGCGTGTTTTTGAACTTGAATTTAATAATGATGTGGTAAACGATGCCCTCTTTGTGCGTGCTTTAGATTGTAAAGGTGCCGACTTTTTGTAAAGTGGGCACAAAAATAGTGATAAAGTGTTAAACGAATTGAAGGTCCTTTACATTGAGTATCGGCACCCGCGTATTTTCAGTGATGAAATAATGTTAAGTCGTATTTATTATCATAGTACAAAGCAACGATGATGTAACTGTAAACCGCACGTGTATTTTGATGTATATTGTAGTAATGTCTAATTAAAGAATAAAATGTTTGTTTATAAGAATTTAAGAATGTCTAATTAAATGTTTTGTTATAATAAGAATTAAAAATGGTTTGTTTATAAAATGCTAGTTGGCAACACCCCGAAATGGGTCTAAAGGAGAGAAAATGCCCATCCTCAGTGATCGGGCGGCGTTGGCCCAATAAGGTGTTTTTTTTTTATTACGCTGTTTTTTTAAATTTAGAATATTCTTTCGTGTCTCTCTCCGGCTAAATGTTAAGGCTAATTCCCCCCTCGCATTACCCCTTTTGTTTAAAGTGTTTCGGTATAAATAAAACGTCAGTAAATAGTAAATAGAAGAGTATAATTTATGCCCCGTCTCCCTCGCATTATTCGAAAGTGAAATGGCCTCGTCTCGGTCACGCGCTACCCGTTTTTATATAGTACAGCGAAACGAGTGTAACGAGAATGCTAAAAAATAAAGAGAAAGTAAATAACGAAAGTAAATAAGAAAATTGTAAAAGAAATGTAAAAGAGTTTTGTAAAAAGAGGGTTTTAATTATAAATCACTAGGTACAGGGTGTACATAAAGTCAGGATCTATTTTTGTGAAGCACTTGGAAATTATATGGAATTCAATCATAAAATGATAAAGTGGTAACATTTATTAAATAATTAAGAGTAGGATTCGACGTGACGCCCATCAGTATCCCTGCACAGCTCAAATCGTTCCGCAGCATTTCTAAACACATTCTGGAGCATTTGCGGGGTTATGTTATCTGCAGCAGTTCGTATACGTGTACGTAAGTTTTCAAGACTCGTAATCTTCGTCTGATAGACGTGCTATTTGATAAAGCCCCATGCAAAGAAATCTAAAGGGGTTAAATCTGGTGATCTCGCTGGCCAAGGTCTGTTGCTTCCGCGTCCGATCCAGCGATTTGGAAAACGTCCATTTAGATAATCCTGAACAATTTTGGCATAGTGACAAGGAGCACCATCATGTTGATAGACGATGGGGATAGGATTGTTAGTACCGTCGTCTATCAACATGATGGTGCTCCTTGTCACTATGCCAAAATTGTTCAGGATTATCTAAATGGACGTTTTCCAAATCGCTAGATCGGACGCGGAAGCAACAGACCTTGGCCAGCTAGATCACCAGATTTAACCCCTTTAAATTTCTTTGCATGGGGCTTTATCAAATCGCACGTCTATCAGACGAAGATTACGAGTCTTGAAAACTTACATACACGTATACGAACTGTTGCAGATAACATAACCCCGCAAATGCTCCAGAATGTGTTTAGAAATGCTGCGGAACGATTTGAGCTGTGCAGGGATACTGATGGGCATCACGTCGAATCCTACTCTTAATTATTTAATAAATGTTACCACTTTATCATTTTATGATTGAATTCCATATAATTTCCAAGTGCTTCACAAAAATAGATCCTGACTTTATGTACACCCGGTATATATACAGGGCGTCCCAAACAAATGTATACACACTTTAACAGCTGATAGCTCAATTGATGTTTCTTTCTTTCCAAGTTAAACCCATTAGAATTAATAATGGCAGTCAGACTAAGCTTTGAACAAAGGAAATTCATTCTAAAATGCTACTGGAAGTGTGAAAACGCAGTTGAAGTGCAAAGACAGTTTAGGAGGGAGTTTCAAACAGATCCACCAACGCGACTTACCATCACTCGAATTAGAGATAAGTTTGAAGCCGATGGAACTGTTCAGAATGTCCACAAGAAGCGTTCCGGAAGACCACGGACATCGACAAGCCCCACAAAGCAAGAAAGAGTACTGGAAACGTATCACCAAAGTCCAAGAAAATCTGTGCGGCAAGCGAGTCGTGAGGTAGGAATTTCAGAATCGTCTGTCCAACGCATTTTGAAGCGCTGTCAATGGAAAAGTTACATTCCAAGATTAGTCCATGCTATTAATGAAGATGATCCGGACCGAAGAGTGGAGTATTGCGAGTGGTACTTGGCACGATGTGGATGTGGATTGGACGAAGGGGTTTCGTAGAATACCCTCCGCGTTCACCAGACCTCACACCACTAGACTTTTTTTTATGGGGATACTTAAAAGACAAAGTCTACGCTATAAAACCTGCAACAGTCGCTGAATTGAGAGCAGCCATTGAACGAGAATGCACACAAATACCAAACGAAATGTTTCGTGATGTTTGCGATTCCATTGCTTCGCGTTATCAGCAGTGCCTGGACCAGAACGGACGTTAGTTTGAAAACAGGCGTTGACAAAACAATTAAATAATGTCTGTAGATTCTATTACATTTTGAAAATGAAATGTATTTTAATAAACACTGCCTTTATAAGTATTTAAAGTGTGTATACATTTTTTTGGGACGCCCTGTGTATATACAGGGTGGGCGGAAAGTAGCTCCATAATTTAAATTACATATAAATTATGTATAAATTGTGATTGTATTGTTATATTGTTATGGTGTATTCTCTAAAGTGGTACAATTGTAACGGTAATCTTTTTTCTCTAAAGTGTTCTCTTTGTGTTCTCTAAAGTGGTACAATTGTAACGTTCATTTTTTTTTTCATTTCAGATTGAAGGGTAACATGGCTGAGCGTTTAACACTGCAGGAGCGTGCCCAGTTGGCGGCACGGTACGGAGTTTGGCAATCTGTCGTTCGAGTTCAAAGATGGTGGCGGGCCATTCACGGACCACGTGCCCAAGTGGACCCGAAAACAATCAAGAACTGCCACTCGAAGCTCATGACCACGGGGTCTGTGGCAGATGTTCGAAGATGTGGTCGCCCTTCGACATCCATGGCCCAGGAGACGGTGCAGGCAGTTCAGGAAATGTTCGCACGGAGTCCACGAAAGTCAACTCGCCAGGCAGCTCGGGAAAGTGGACTCTCCCGCTACTCAGTGCGAACTGTGCTGAAGAAGGAGCTGAACTGGCGTGCGTGGAAGCCGCATTACTGCCAATCTCTCTCGGACGAGGACTGCGACACCGTGCGACTTCTTTCTTTGGGGGTGGGTAAAGGAAGAAGTCTACCGCACCAAACCGAGGACTTTGGAAGAACTGGAGGACCGAATTCGGGAAGTCATGTCCTCCATCCCGCCGGAGTTCCTGCTAAAGTCAGTGGACGCCATTCCTGGGCGGCTCCAGAAGCTGGTGGAAAGAGTTGGAGCCCACATTGAATTTTAGAGAAAACCTACCATGTATGCCTACCTTTTCATATTATTTCTTCTGAAATAAATGGATAATATACGTATTTTTTTACCAATCCAAAATAGGGTGCTACTTCCCGCCCACCCTGTATATATGTATATATATATATATATATATTGCCTATGTATTGGAAATCTTCTGCGCTATTATGTTAAAGTTTATATATAAGTGTGTATTTGCTCATACATATATTAAATGTACTATTATTATTTAAGAATGTATATGTTACAGTAAATGTCCGTAATCAGGAAATACATGTATTTCCTAACACATACAGTAAATACGTGTATTTCCTGATTCACCCAGGAAATTCATGTATTTACTAAAAATGCTAGGGTATACGTGTATTTCCTAAAGTTAAGGACCAAGTATTTCACGAATTTACTGATACGAAAACTCTATTTATTCTGAACTCAATATGTATTCTCAATTAAATGATTAAAACATGGTAAAACTATAAATGCAAAAAACTTAACTTTTTTCTACGTGAAGGTCAAAATATGAAAAAAGAACCCCACTCTAATAGACAGAGTTTATTTCCACAACAGTTTCGATGCCCACTGGCATCCTCCTCGGGTGGATACAGAAAAACGAATGAACCAAAACAAGAGGGAAAAACAGTCCAGGGACTGGCCGTTAAGAAATTCGCACCTAGGTTAGATCCCATTCTCCCGACCCCGGAAGGGCATTTTCATTAAAGGGACCCGCTTATAAGTACTTTCGCACCAATTTTAAAACTATCTTCCTGTTCTAAACATACAAATTCTATTATTTTTTTACATAATTATTATATTTATTATTAAATTTATTACATTTAATATTGCATTATTATTTATTACAGAAATTATAAATTTATTATTACATTGGTTATTACATTGTTGTTTATTATACAGAACTTATAAACCGAAAAAAAACGAGTGAAAAAGGCGAGAAGGAAACAATCCAGAGATCATTGAGAAATTCGCACCTAGGTTAGATACCGTTCACCCAACAACGGAAGGGCATTTTATTACAGGGTCCCGCTTATAAGTACATTCGCACAAATTAAAACTATCTTCTTGTTCTATACATACAGATTCTAATATCTTGACATAATTACTGCATTTATTATTGCATTTACATTTTTTTAACATTTATTATTATTACCTTTACCCTAATTATTAAATTTATAATATTACCTTTATTATTACATCTGTTGCATTTGTATTTATTTCCACATTTATTACTTCCATTATTACATTTACTAAAAGCGAGTAAGGAAACAATCCAGAGACATTCTTAGGTTAGAACACGCTCCCCCTACTCCGTAAGCGATTTTTTGACCAAGAATCTCATTAAAGGGTCTAACTTATAAGTACCTTTGCACAAATTAAAATTATCTACTTTTTCTATACATACAGATTCTATTATTTTTCTTTTGACATAATTATTACATTTATAAAGAACCTTACTTGATTCCCAATCTATAGCATGATTATTTTGGCTGACGTGATAAAAAATGGCATTATTAGTATTACAACTTCTGAAGGCATATTTGTGTTCTTTAATACGGGTTTCAATATTTCTTCCAGTTTCTCCCACGTATACTAAATCACAACTTTTACAGGGAATGCTGTAGATACAGCCTTGTTCCTCTTTTGCAACGTTATTCCTAACCAATTTACTTTTCACGGTAGACGAATATTTGAACGCCAAAGCAAACTTAAAATCTTTCGTCAACGGTTTTACTCTTTCTAAGCCGGTTATTAACGAAAGCAGAAAGCCCAATTTCACGGTCTATAGAAAACCTACTCATTGTAATTCGTACATTCATTATTTTTCATATCATGATGAGGGGGTTAAAAGCTCAATTATTTCTTCCATGTTTCTAAGAGCACTCAGGATTTGTAGCCCACATTTGCTGGACCCGGAAAATTCAAAGATTTGGAACATTTTTAAGGATTTGAAATATCCTGAGTGGTTTATCAGAAAGGCGTATTTTAAAGCCAGAAAATCTTTTTATACCCCTCGGGAACATTCAGTTAACCAAAAACAATATGTGAGTTTGCCTTACATTGCTGGCTTAGAAAGAGTAAAACCGTTGACGAAAGATTTTAAGTTTGCTTTGGCGTTCAAATATTCGTCTACCGTGAAAAGTAAATTGGTTAGGAATAACGTTGCAAAAGAGGAACAAGGCTGTATCTACAGCATTCCCTGTAAAAGTTGTGATTTAGTATACGTGGGAGAAACTGGAAGAAATATTGAAACCCGTATTAAAGAACACAAATATGCCTTCAGAAGTTGTAATACTAATAATGCCATTTTTTATCACGTCAGCCAAAATAATCATGCTATAGATTGGGAATCAAGTAAGGTTCTTTATAAATGTAATAATTATGTCAAAAGAAAAATAATAGAATCTGTATGTATAGAAAAAGTAGATAATTTTAATTTGTGCAAAGGTACTTATAAGTTAGACCCTTTAATGAGATTCTTGGTCAAAAAATCGCTTACGGAGTAGGGGGAGCGTGTTCTAACCTAAGAATGTCTCTGGATTGTTTCCTTACTCGCTTTTAGTAAATGTAATAATGGAAGTAATAAATGTGGAAATAAATACAAATGCAACAGATGTAATAATAAAGGTAATATTATAAATTTAATAATTAGGGTAAAGGTAATAATAATAAATGTTAAAAAAATGTAAATGGAATAATAAATGCAGTAATTATGTTAAGATATTAGAATCTGTATGTATAGAACAAGAAGATAGTTTTAATTTGTGCGAATGTACTTATAAGCGGGACCCTGTAATAAAATGCCCTTCCGGTGTCGGGTGAACGGTATCTAACGTAGGTGCGAATTTCTCAATGATCTCTGGATTGTTTCCTTCTCGCCTTTTTCATTCGTTTTTTTTTCGGTTTATAAGTTCTGTATAATAAACAACAATGTAATAACCAATGTAATAATAAATTTATAATTTCTGTAATAAATAATAATGCAATATTAAATGTAATAAATTTAATAATAAATGTAATAATTATGTAAAAAAATAATAGAATCTGTACGTTTAGAACAGGAAGATAGTTTTAAAATTGGTGCGAATGTACTTATAAGCGGGTCCCTTTAATGAAAATGCCCTTCCGGGTTCGGGAGAATGGGATCTAACCTAGGTGCGAATTTCTTAACGGCCAGTCCCTGGACTGTTTTTCCCTCTTGTTTTGGTTCATTCGTTTTTCTGTATCCACCCGAGGAGGATGCCAGTGGGCATCGAAACTGTTGTGGAAATAAACTCTCTCTATTAGAGTGGGTTTTTATTTTCATATGGTAAAACTATGATTACTAAAACATAGTAAAAATGATTAAAACATGGATAAACATATAAAACTCGATAAAAATGATTAAAACATGGATATGGACATTCACTGACTAATTGTTCATTTGTTGGTGCAGTTTATACTGCCATGACATCTAGAATTGCTCAAAAGTTTGGCTTTAAAACACTTGCAGCGATTTGTCTTACATTTCTTTGAGCCACTGCAGTTACATTTAGTGAATCCTTGTCCACCACATGTAGACTGGGCAATAACTGCCAACCGCAATGATACTTGCTTGTCTTGACAAACATCATCAAGTGTTAATAAGCGATGAGGGCATAAATCAAATTGATTTCTAGAATATAAACCTTTCAAAATCCCCGCTTTAACTGCTATTATATACTGATCTGTTTCTAGATCTCTGTAGATGACAACACTAAGTATATTTCTTGGGTCTCCTCTACCACGGTCTACAGCTGGAATAGGAATAGCAACATTATCTTCAGGCTCCGCAGTTTTGCAGTCTAAGCGACTTCGCTTCACCATTCTCTCAGCTCGCCCTAATTGACCAGCAGATGCAGTAGCACGCCGCTTCTTGATCTGCTTCTTGTAATTTTCTACATCTTGCGGTGCAACAGATGGCATAGCATAATTTCGGTCAGCAGGGTTGTCCTCATCAGAGAGTAGTTTACTGGGTTGATCGGGATGGTTGCCATCAGGGAATGGCTGGCTAGGTTGATGTAGTAAGGTGTTTTCATGGAGTGGCTGGCTGGGTCGGTCGGGTTGGTTGTCATCAGGGAGTGGATGGCTGGGTTGATCTGATTGACAATCAATGAGTGCCTGGATCGGGTGATCAGGCAGAGTCACAAAAGCATGGAAATCATCTTCATCTTCTAATCGTTCAATTACTTCTCTTGGCAGTGATGGAGAAGTCAGGCCCACTCGAGCATCACACCCAAACATAGCAGAGTTTGGCGAACACTTTATTCCGGCATGATAAGCAGTGTTTTTCTGGAACTGCACGAATTTGATGCCAACAGACCAATCTTGTGAGTTGTTGTCGGCCATCCAAGCGAATGTACTTATAAGCGGGACCCTGTAATAAAATGCCCTTCCGGTGTCGGGTGAACGGTATCTAACCTAGGTGCGAATTTCTCAATGATCTCTGGATTGTTTCCTTCTCGCCTTTTTCATTCACCTTATTAGGTGAAATGCCACTTCAGCTGCTCGTTTAGTCATTAGTGCTTTCAAAACACAAAATTTTGTCAGATAGTCTTGATAAACCATAATCCACTTGTGATTAGAAGTTGACATAGCTTGCATGTCAATTAAATCTACCTGACCTCTGGATGAGAACTCCTTACTTAGAATCGGCCGGACAACTACTCCTTTCGCCATGGGTCTCTTCCTTTTCTTCTGGCATTCTTCACAAAGGGATTTGTACAGTTCCAAGGCTTTTATAGTAATGTTGGCATATTTTTTCTGCAACCCTTTCGTCATCTTATCACGTCCCCCATGTCCAGTAGATATGTGGGCTCGTTTAATAATATCAAATGTATCTTCAATGGTGGCATAGTAGATAGGTGGATCTGTGAGGTTCTTTCGTTTTCTAAGTTTCTCAACATCACCGCACAGGAGAACATCATACCTGAAAATAACATAAAATATTTGATATAATGATATTAATATAATGATAAACAATAGTTTAAATATATCGAATAGTTTAAATATTTCGAAATAACTTTTTTAAACAAACTTTCTTTATTAGTAATACTTTAAATTAATAATAATACATCGAAATGACTTACTTTGCTAGCAGATAATAGTCATTCCTGCTCTTAGTAGTGGACTTTGCAACTGCTGATTTCACATTATCCAGGAGAGTGTAGTATTCAGTAGTATTCAGCTCTCGGGATCAACACTGTTTTACATTCCTTGTGTTTTTTAAATAATTCCTGTTTGAAAAACTTTTCAATGCTTTCGGTAGACATATTGACGCAATGTCTGTAAACACAATTCACTGCAAACACAGTTCACTGACAGCGTTGGCTTGGTCACGTGACCGCAGTATCACGGTAACATTTGGTTGGTTTTTCACGTGATTTTAGTATGACATCACCGCACATCACTACACACCCCTCTGTTTTAGGAAATACACGTATACCTTAGCATTTTTTACTTGGGGGTGTATAAAATGCGCATATAAAATGTGAATTTATAAATATCCATATCCATGTTTTAATCATTTTAATCGAGTTTTATATCGAGTTTAATCGACTTTTCGCATCAGTAAATTCATGAAATACTTGGTCCTTAACTTTAGGAAATACACGTATACCCTAGCATTTTTAGAAATACATGAATTTCCTGGGTGAATCAGGAAATACACGTATTTACTTACTGTAACATATATATATATATATATATATATATATATACTTCGTTTAAAGTGTGTATTTTTTGCTGTATGGAATTCTTCTGAACTATTTTTTATTGTATATTTATTATTCAATAAACGACAGAAACAAGTGCTTTCCGGGGTGTGTATATATATATATACAAAACGTATACAAAACGTCAAATGGCTGGTTATGCCTTCTAATGATCAACATTGCATTGCAATTGCACTCTACCATTTTGCGGTCATGCTACTAGGTCAAACGGGGAAAAACGTTAGATTTCACGGTTCTGGAATGAGCATTCATCTATTTTAAAAATAATTTCAGTAACAGTGCGAGAATGTATAAAATTGACAATATCCTATTAAAATACCTTTTGCCTTTAATGAACTCTTGTTAATCATGTGCTAATCTTTTTATTTCTCCTTCCCCCTTGTACATATGTATAGATTTTCGTCATCTCCCCTTCTCCCTTCATTCCCTGATGAGGCGTACTTCTGAATACACAAAATGCCTTGGAATCATTTTTCTTTTTCCCTGTGCGTTTGTGTTAAACCCTCCGTCTATGGCCTTGGTCGGTTCGAAGTTGACGGGGGTTCTGGTTAGGTGGCAGCAATGGATTTGTTACTCTGGAGTATCTGGAACCGAATAGCGAATCGCAGAAGTTTCTCTTATACTACTCTCCGATTTCTTCTTGTAGTGGATCGGAGGATTTTGTGGAGCTTACTAAATTCTCTGGAGGTCCCCCCATTCTTCTTGTAACGTATCGGGAAATTATTTTTCTATATTTAAGACTAAGTTCCCTAAAGAGAGCAAGGCTCGAAGAAGAAGACAAAGATATTCTCTTACTGTAGTTTACTGCTAAAATGTTACAGATAATGCTCAGCCTCTAAGTTAGATCAGACAATCAGAATGAACATTGGAGAAATTTTATGGGCTTATATACTGAAATTTTTAATGACATTATTATTTAATGCTAATCTGTTTTTGTTATTCATTCTCAATAGGCTGATAACCAAGATATTTGAAGATGAAGCCAGATTTTTGTTTTAAACCGCATATTGACGGATCTGATGTTATTATGATCTGCCGAGTTAACAAAAAATGGAAATTGAAATATGTATTTTATTATGAATTACAATTAAACATGCATATGAGCAAACATTAAATGCTTAAGATTTAAAATTAAACGTTAAGCAAGACATGATCATCTTTTACGAAGAAGAGAAAATGTATACAGAAAATGAACAGTGCAGAATTTAAGATTACATTATTAAGCTAAATCTAAAAAAAAATTATTAAGTAATTTAAAAAGAAATAAGTCATCAATTATTCAACAAAAATAAAATAGAAAGAAAATAAAAAATATGCGAATTTGGACTCGAAATGTAAAAGTGAATATAAGAATTAAAATATATAAGAATATAAGGATTATATAAATATATGAATTATGAATTATACGAATGAATATAAAAATTAGGATCAAGTAAATATAATCCCTCCCAACAGAAAAAGGAGGGACTATCTTTACTTGATCATTTTTTGGGAGGGATCATCTTTACTTGGTAAAGTTGGTAATACCGCTTTACCGCAATACCGCAATACCGCTTTAATTAAAGTCTTTGGATCAAGTAAAGTTAAGCACCCCCAACCATTTTTAGTTAGCTTTATAAGGCTAACTAACGAAAATATCACGACCTAACCTAACCAATCGTCAAGGGCGTACAGTTGACCTAACGATTGGTTAGGTTAAGTCGTGATATTTTCGTTAGTTAGCCTTATAAAGCTAACTAAAAAAGGTTGGGGGTGCTTATCTTTACTTGATCCACTGTAATAAATGAATTTTAATAAATTTTGTTTTCAAATAAATCATTTTTTAAAAAAAGATTCTCTTAATTTTTATCCTTATGTCAGACTGCTTCACTTTACTTTACTTTCTGGGCGGGATTATCTTTACTTGGTCATTTTTGGGAGGGATTTGCTTTACTAGTGTGACCTGGGAGGGATTATCTTTACTTGATCCAAAAATTATATAAATGAATATAAGAATTATATAAATGAAAATAAGAATCATATAAATGAATATAAAAATCATACAAATGAATATAAGAATCATATAAATGCATATAAAAATTATATAAATGAATATAAGAATTATATGAATGAATATAAGAATATAGGAATATAGGAATTATTCATTGTTCTTTTTTACATTTGCATTTTATATATATATATATATATATATATATATATATATATATTATATATATATAAACTTTGATTGCATTTACCGCAACAATATAATATTACTGAAAACTGCAAGGAAAAAATTATAGAACAGTGTTTACAAAGGCTAATTAATTTCGGCGGTCAAAACCAAGCCTTTTTCAAAGCCATAAACTAGTTAAAATGTCTAAAAAAGTTATAAAACTTCCGTCCCGCGGAAGAGCTGAAGTTAAAATGACTGTGTTATAGCATAATCACGGACAGAGAGATGGTGGCTGTCGTACATCTGGCAGTTGGAAAAGGCAAAAAATTTGGGTTTGGGTTATTCCAAATTGTTCATTGATAAAGCTTATTTCGCCGGGAGGAGATCTTTCTTTTCTCCCAAAACTAGTGAACCAGAATAAAGACGTTTCATTCCTTAAAGTGCCCTTTGAGGTTAACGAAGGGCTTTCCTCACTCTTGTCACAGCAGATTAAGTTGGTCTCCTCTGTGCCAAATAAATTGTCTTCGTTCGTCCGTCATCCTATTCCAAAAGCCTCCAACAATTCTGGCGTAGTTTATGAAATCCCATGTGGAGGCTGCCCTGAAAAATACATCGGAGACACAATTGATTTTCAGAGAAAGATTAATTCCCACAAACGTGACCTGAGATCGGGTAATACTTGTAGTAGCTTGGTTCAGCATAGGGAACATCATAATCATATTTTTAACTTCCAGGATTCTAAACCTATCATGAAGGTCAAGGACTAGGAACAGAGACAAATATACGAGGCACTTTATAATTTAGGTGAAGACACCATTTCAAATATTGAGCAAGCTGTCTTACAGTATGGATAGCTTTATTTTTAGCATTTTAAAATATTTTAGGGCAATTTCGCGTCGTGACCAGCTGCCAGATGTACAGGATTGATTTTTACTTAAAGATTTCTCATCTTGAATGTGTGAAATCTTGGAAATTTTTTGTCTTTGCCAACTGCCAGATGTACGACAGCCACCATCTCTCTGTCCGTGATTATGCCTTAACACAGTCATTTTAACTTCAGCTCTTCCGCGGAACGGATGTTTTACAACTTTTTTAGACATTTTAATTAGTTTATGGCTTTAAAAAGGGCTTCGTTGTGACCGGGCGAAAGTAATTAGCCTTTTTAAACACTGTTTTATAATTTTCCTTGCGGATTTGAGTGATATATATATATATATATATATATATATATATATATAAGTAATCGATATATTCATGCTTTAGTGGAAAGATGAAAATTTGAAAAGTTAAACATAGAGCATCATTCCGTCCATACCTCCATTTCAGGGTACAAACATTTCGCAGCAGCATTGCCAAGCAAATAGCGGGTCAATGTACTGACGAGGTTTCAGTACGTAGTTCATCACCACTGAAAGCAACAATGCTGTTATCCCAGCTCAAAGTACATCCAAATTCGGATTCGATTTCTCGCAATTTGGGTTAGTATGTATTGCAGACACCTCATTATTATCAGTTCAAGAGCAAGATACTGTACAACCCAACCCCCAAACGTGCGCGCGCGCGCACACACACACACACACACACACACACACACACATATATATATATACATATTAAGGTGACAACTTCTTATAGGGATAAAATTTGAAATTCAAAAACATTTGCCGGCCATTTGTCCAATGCTGCCACCCTATGAGGAAACACCGTAGACGAAATCTCATGGAATTCGGAAAGCATTTAGGGGTGCCTCGAGTCACATGAATGAAACTGTTGCGCGGAAGAAATTTCAAGAATGAACGAGTTTCGACAACGCTTCAAAAACAAAAATGTTTCGAGAATGCAAGTGTATTATATAATTTAATAGAATTGTTTCCTTTATTTCATACTATAGATTATGCAAATCGATTAATTTATTTCATTAAATTAAAATTTTCATAAATAAATCGTTAAATAATATGATGTGTATCAATCTTTGGATAATCAGCTTTTGGTGCTTCAAGTTCATTTTGCATACGACTGCCTGACTGAAAACAACGCTTAGAAGTTCTCTCCCGATTCTTTTAAGATATCTAAGGTAATATTTTTTATTTTGATACATTGATTATATTATTATTGGAAATTGTTCTAGAAAAGTTTCATTAATTGTTGGCATAGTTTGATGTTTAAATTATATAAATTTGGAACTGAATTTGATTTCCTATGATAATATATATACGAGTATATAAATATATATACAGGGCCGTCGAGAGGGGGGGTCAGGGTGGGCCAGTGCCCCGGGGCCCGGGTGTCTAGGGGCCCGCAGGAGAATAAAAAAATCGTAAAAAAATAAATAAGGATCATAATAATCACTAAGAAATTGTGACGTTTTTTCATTCAGAGCTCCTTACATGTAATTTCTTACATGTAATATCTGAGTATCCTAAAAGTCAACACTAAAATTCATCAATCTGACACATTTTTTCAAATGTAGCTTCCGTTCTCACGCTTTGTGGTATGATCGAAAGTAGCCAAGGTCAATAAACTTGAGAAATATTTAACCAAATCTCTCACTTGTGTTTTGGGTGTTGCACGAAGAGGTTTGAAACACTTGAACTATTGAATTACTTAATTTTTATAAAGTTAAATATTATATTATTAAAGTTAGACATATATATATATATATATATATATATATATTATATATATATTAATAGATTTATTGCATATATATAATGCCTTGACACTTGGTGTGGGGGCCCGTAATGTTTGCTAGCCCTGGGGCCCGTTAATGGCTCTCGACGGCCCTGTATATATATATATATATATATATATATATATATATATATATATATATATATATTACAATATAAATGAGATCTTTAAAAATGGAATCATAATACGAAAAAAATTAATGCTTTGATTCTTATTTGAATTTAATATACGTTTCTTTTCTTTTCTTAGGCCCAATGGCGACTACCCGCACAGCGAGTCAAATTTGGCTCATTGGCCATCCCATACCCGAGATCAAGGGCGCACGGCTTCCTTCAATTGGAGACGTTTTACGCCTGTTTTATCACTTTCACATAGAGCACAAGAAGACAGTGAACGACTCAGCGAAGGAGGTGGCATCATCAGTCATTGGTTACTGGGAGAAATCCCGGATTCCTACCATCACAGAGAAGAGCATTGGTCGAAAAGTGGTAAATCTTTTTCTTACTTGGAAGCTTCTCCAGAAAAATCGTGCTCGCGCTACGGAAACCCAGCGGAAAAAAGATGAGTTCTGTGATAATTTGGAAAATCTTTTCGATGTCGCCCACCCTAAAGCGATGGAACTTTTGACCATCGAAGAAGATCGAGCCTTCCTTATTGCTCAGCGAGAAAAAGGGAGGAGGGGAGTAATGGGAGGAGTTGACAAGAAAATGGCTCATTCTGTCATGCGTCGGGAACAAACTGAAAGACGCCTAGCTCAGCACCAACCTCAAGCCAATATTACTTTTGAAAATATTGAGCTGGAATCTTCTTCTACGTCTGAAGCACCAAGTTCTGGTTTGACTATAGTTGAAGGACTAAAAGTCGTCAATGACATGGCAGAGAGGGGAATTGCCTTGATCCAGGCCTTCAATACAAAGATTACGAAGAATGAAGAACAGCGCCAACATCTCTTGCAGGTTGTTGAGGATCATAGGAAGTCTCAGCCTGGTACATTGAAAAAGGGGTATGGCTTGAGGAAAAGCAAGAATTAATGGGTGGTCTACAATTGAATGAAAGACACCCTGGAATATATTTAGTAAATATATTATTTACTTATTACGATTGGAGTACGCCTGCACTTAAACCTTATGAACTAAAACTAACGTTTATTTACATTAATTAAAAAAAATAATTTATTTTTACCTCACTTGAGACACCCTTAAATATTATCTGAATGACCTAATATTTACAGTACATTGTTTTCTCATGTAGTAGCAGCATTGAACAAACGGCCAATAAAAAACTCCAAATTTCGATTTTTATTGTCACCCTAATATATATATATATCATTCGAAGAGGAGACGGCTTGCGTGGCCGGGGTCCCTCCAAGTGCGCAGAGCGCATCATTCCATATTCTATTCCTATTACTAATGCCAGAAAAAATTGGTTCAACTTTGCTTTTTCTAATGCTATCCGCAACAGAGAAGAAGCTTTCAGAAGGTACCGTCGCCATCCAGCAGTTGTCTCTCACCCAGCTTATATTTCTGCCCGGAATCGTGCAAAAGCTGTTCTTCGACTCACCGAACTTCCTTAATCAGTCAAAAATGTGAAAATCTATCCAATTCTAATTTTTTTGGCATCTAGCCAAGAACCTCTCCAGCAACTTTTCTTCTTTCCCTCTACTTTTCCATTCCGACGGACAATTGCCCTCTCTTCTCTCGATAAATCTGAATCTTCGCTCAAACTTTCGCCTCCAACTCAACCATGGACGATTCCGGTGCTGTTCCCGCATCTCCTCCCTCTGACTTAATTATGTCTGAAATTATAATATCTTGAAAGATGTTCTTTCTCCCATATCTGGTCTCCACTCTAGGAAGGTGTACGTTCATCATGGTGTTCCTCCTGTTGTTCTCAAGAACTGTGATTCTGTGCTGACACCCTGCCTAGGCAAGCACTTTCGTCTTTGTCTTTCATCTGGTACTTTTCACTCCTCCTGTAAGTTTGCTTTCATTCAGCTGTCCCAGAGAAGGGTGATTGCTCTCAACCCTCCAACCATCGTCCAACTGTTCTGATTTCTTGCTATTCTAAGGTTTTTGAGTTTATGCTTAACAGGAAGATTCTTAAATACCTCTCTTGTCACAATCTTCTTTCAGCTCGTCAGTATGAGTTCCGTAAGGGACGCTCGACTGGCGATCTTCTTGCATATCTCTCTGACTCTTGGTCATTCTCCTTTTGGGATTTCGGTGGAACCGTTTCACACATCAAAAGCTTTTGATACAGTCTGGCTCAATGCTTTAATTTCCAAACAGCCCTATTTCGGTTTTTATCCTTCTATCTGTGCCTTCACCTTTAATTTCCTTTCCGGCTGATCTATAGCTGCGGTTGTAGATGACCACTGTTCCTGTCACCCACTCTTTTCCTTTTATTTATCAATAATCTATGAAGTCTCACTTCGTGTCCTATCTACTCCTATGCCGATGATTCCTCTCTTCAGTTCTTCACCCGCTTCAAAAAGTGTCCCTCTCAATAGTCACATCCTTTATTCGCGTAGGACGGCTATGGTGCACTTGACCTCTGTCGTCTGGTCTTTCTACTATCTCTAATTGGGACAGAAAAAACCTTGCGACTTTCAATGCCTCAAAAATTCAGTTCCTTTATCTGTCTACTCGCTACAATTTTCCACACGACTATCACGTCTACCTTCAACAATACATTCGTCAGCCAGACTCTGTATTCATTCGTCAGCAAGACTCTATACTGAATGGACGCATTTCCTGCGCTCTCTGATATTGTGTCTACTTTTGCATATTGCTAATAATTTTACTTTTGGAAAGTTTTGAATTTTATATACTTGCGTTTATATTCACATTGTTATAGTTAAGTAATTGAATATTAGTGGTTTTTAGCGATTTAGAAGTTTTCATAGCGTGCCGGCTTAATTTAACCTAAACTTGTGACGGTTATAAACTAATTTTTAACTGCGCGATGCCGTCGCAGAAAGCGTCGTGTGTTAGGTGTAGGGTAAACTGGTGGAATTCGGAATTTAAAGATTATAACGGCGGTCCTATGACGATTACCGAGAGATCAGTTTGTTTCTTTTGCGAGTTAATGGAGGAAATAGTTCACATAAAACACACTGTACGTGAGGTAACGGAAAGACTTGGAACGCTTGATGAGGGCAGGGGTAGGGCTACGGTTGACGAAAGCCGAACCAATACTAACGTTGAAGACGTTAGTAATTTGAAGGGTGAGGTGCGTAACCTAGTTTCTAGTTTAGGTAGCTTGTCGGGAAGGTTGGATAGAGTTGAGAAAGGGGTTAAAGTTGGTCCGAGATTAGTAGATGGGGAGGGATTTAGAAAAGTTAAGGGTGGAACTAGGCCGCGTACGTTAGGTGATAGGAATCTCCCCCCCCTATCGAGGTTTCGAACCCTTTCGCCCATTTGGAAAGGGACGTGAATGAGGGGGAAACTATTTTAATTGGGGACTCTTTAGTTCGCCATATGGACACAGAGTTCTTTGAACGGCATCCAACCAAGAGGAGGAGGGTCTGTCTCCCAGGGGCCAGGGTTGACAGAGTTAGAGACGAGGTGGACAGGATTGACGTTGCCTCCCGTCACTCGATGTTGGTGACGATGGTAGGAGGCAACAACTCGTATAGGCCCGATACGAGGGTGCCTAACCTTTTGGAGAGATATAGGGGGTTAATTAGGTCCCTAAAGGCGAGGTCAGATAGTCGGTGCTGGTTAAGTGTGCGGTCTACCTAGCTTCGAGCAGTCTACCACAATTAAGCTGCGACCAACCAACCTACCAAAAAGGCAACCGTGAAGGCTACGATAAACTTTAATATATCTTAGTTTATTTGATGCTGGTTAAGTATGCGGTCTACCATCTGAGTTTTGACAGAATATAAACTAACGAAAATATCACGACTAAACCTAACCAATTATCAAGGGCGTACAGTTGATCTATTATTAATTATAACATTGTTTGTTTCTGGAATAGTATTTACTATTTACTAATAGATCAACTGTACGCCCTTGATAATTGGTTAGGTTAAGTCGTGATATTTTCGTTAGTTTTAACGAAAATATTCTGTCAAAACTCAGATGGTAGACCGCAACTGTCGCACATACGCAAGCAATGGAACGTTCTTGGCTAGATGCAAAAATAGATATTTTAAAGAAGAAAAGGGGCATTCCTGTGCAAATCCTACAATCTCATTTAAACCATTTTTGTCGGAAAATGCTAAGAAAGGAAGAGGAGGATCTGTTCATAGCCTTCTTAAATGATATCCGCACTGTATACACACAGTAATGCCTAATATAAGAGTTTGCAAAACATTTAAAAAAAAAAAATTTTTACAAACTTTTTTTGGTTTCTTTTAATAAATAAAATTTTGTAATTAAATATATTTCTTGAACTAAATTTCTTATATTTTAATTCCTTTCCTTAAATACATTTATAAAAGTGTAATTTAAGATGATGTAGACCACACACTTAACCAGAACTCAGATGGTAGACCGCACACTTAACCAGAACTCAGATGGTAGACCGCATACTTAACCAGCACCAGATAGTCTTTAGTTCTAGGTATTACCCCTAGGCACGGTTTGGGTCTTAGGATTACGTCTAACACGATATTTTTTAATACTAAATTACAAGAGATTTGTGCTGAGGAAAATGTACCCTTCGTAAAGCTGTGGTCAGAATTCAGTGATCCTAGCCTTTTTATAAAAGATGGTGTGCATTTTAATGAAATAGGTAATGATAGGCTAGGTAGGTTAATAGACGAAAACGTGCGAAAGCTGTCTAGGTCGAAACCTTCTTTAAACGTTGTGGGTCCGGGGAACGCGGGCCCGACGTGAAAAATAGTTTAAAAACGCCGACCCGTGGTAAAAAATAACTTAAACGTCTTTTATTGTAAAGCGCGTAGTATTAGAAATAAATTAAATGAATTTAAGGCGATAATTTATTCCGGCAACTACGATATAGTTGCTATCACTGAAACGTGGTTAAATACCGTGACTCGAGACTTGTTGGGGGAACTTGATATACCGGGTTTTAAGCTCTTTACTAATGATAGGTTACATAGGTTTGGTGGCGGCGTTTTGCTGTACATTCGTAATTCCCTTAGGGCTATTGAGGTTGATAGATTTTCGGGGAGCAATTAATGTGATATGCGTTGAAGTTAGGGCGCGTAGTATTAGTTTTAATTTTGTTGCTTATAGGCGTCTCGTTCAACCCTTCGATACCGATACTAGATTTTACTCACCTCTTGGTAACTTTATTGACAATCGGAATAGTATAATTGTCGGAGACTTTAACTGCCCTAATGTTAATTACGAGACTTTTACTGGTAATGAGAAGGGTTTGAGATTGATTGAGTTCGTGGAGGAAATTTTTTTCCGACAGATAGTTATCGAATCAATGCGCGGTGACAATATTTTAGATTTGGTGATGACGAACGGCGAAAATATAGTCGATAGTTTAGGATGTAGAGTTTAGGATGTAGTGATCATCAAATTCTTAGGTTTAAGTTATTGATAGAAAACACTAAGGATAGTAACGTAATAGAAGTCTCTGATTTTCGTAAGGCTAATTTTGATAGTTTTGCAGATAGGATGAGAATAGTGGACTGGGATAACTTATGGGTAATGACACAAATTTGCATTGGGAGGCGTTTAAAGAAAGTTTTATGAATATTGAAAGGGAGTTTATTCCTCGTAGGCCCAAGCGCGCAAGAAATCATGGTAGGCCCAAGTGGTGGACTAGGGAAATAGGCGAGTTCATAAACAAGCGTAATAGAGCGTATAGACTTCATAAGCGCAATGGCACGGCAGCTAACTTTAATAGATATATCGAGCTTAGACGTCAGGTTAAAAGATCAGTTAGGAATGCTAAGCGTAATTTAGAGATACTTATAGCTGCGGATAGTAAACATAATCCAGAAAAGTTTTTTGAATACGTCAATAATCGTAAACCGATAAAAGGTAACATAAGCCCTCTAGTGGATGTTAACGGCGCTTTCGCTTCTGACGCTCAGGCGATAGCGGGTATTTCCAATAACTGTTTTGCGACAGCTTTTACCGTAGAAGACGTAATGTCCCCGACGTGGACGATATCGTTCCATTTAGTAGAGAGACTATTTTGGATGAAATAACTGTTTACGAGGGTGAGATTGCGCATTATATCGATAGGCTAAAAGTTAGCAAGGTTCCAGGCCCTGACGCTTTTTATTCCAGACATTTGAAAGATTTGAAAGACGTTATCGTAGGCCCCTCAACGAACATTTTTAATCAGTCACTCGAAACGGGGATTATTCCTGAAGACTTCAAATTAGC
Source organism: Bathynomus jamesi (assembly GCA_023014485.1). Lineage (NCBI taxonomy): Eukaryota > Metazoa > Arthropoda > Malacostraca > Isopoda > Cirolanidae > Bathynomus > Bathynomus jamesi. Next base: position 846,675 of record JAJOZX010000595.1, read on the forward strand.
CAATGTCATGCCTATTTTTAAAAAAGGCGACCGCTTGGAAGCTAGCAATTAAAGCCCATTAGCTTAACGTCAACTGTCGGTAAACTTTTGGAATCCGTAGTTAGGGATCGTATCATCGATCACTTAGAAAGTAGAGATTTGATTAATAGTAGTCAGCTTGGGTTTCGATGCCATAGATCTTGTTTAACTAATTTGTTAGTTTTATAACAAAATAGTGCGCGAATACGATAAACATAGAGCGGCTGGTGTTATTTATTTAGATTTTAAGAAGGCGTTCGATACAGTTCCGCATAGAAGATTTATTGCGAAGGTTAAAGCGCATGGTATACGCGGTCAGGTAGCTAACTGGTTAGAGGAATGGCTTCGTCCTAAGAGACAGAGGGTCATTGTTAATGGTAGTCAATCGGGGTGGTTGGATGTAGGTAGCGGTGTCCCACAGGGTTCAGTGTTAGGCCCATTGCTATTCGTAATTTACATTAACGACATAGATGTAGGATTGACTAGTAACGTGTCAAAATTCGCGGACGATACTAAAATAGGCGGTAAGGTTGTTAACGAGGACGATAGAAATAGGCTCCAAGACGATGTAAATAGGATTATGGAGTAGATGGATAAGTGGCAGATGCAATTTAACTTAGACAAATGTAAAGTTTTGCATATAGGTTCTCGTAACAATAATTACACGTACACGATGGATGATAGAGAGTTAGCGAGCGTTGACGAGGAAGTAGATTTAGGCGTACGCGTATTTAAGGATTTAAAAGTTAGGAACCAGTTCCTGGAGTATTGCGCAAACGTTAATAGGATGTTAGGCTTCATAGCGCGTAATTTCGAATTTAAATCGAAGGATATTATATTGCCCATTTACAAGTCCCTAGTCAGGCCTCATTTAGAATATGCCGTTCAGTTTTGGTGCCCGTATTTGCGTGAGGATATTGATTGGTTAGAAAGGGTTCAGCGTCTTGCCACGAAACTAATTCCGTCATTGCGCAACAAGTCTTATGAAGATAGGATAAAAGAGTTAGTCTTGCATTCACTCGAAACTACGAGATTAAGGGGAGAGCTTATTGAAGTTTTCAAAGTCGTTAATAACATCGATAACATAAATTTTGACAATCTGTACACTTTCGATAATAGCCATACTCGTAATAACGGATTTAAGTTGCGTGGCAGACGTTTCATTACTAATATCGCTAAAAACGTCTTTACGTTTAAAGTTATTGATAAATGGAATAATCTTCCCGCGTCAGTCGTTAACTCTACCAGCGTTAATATGTTTAAGAACCGTTTAGATAGGCATTTTAAAAATATTAACGTTGTTTAAAATAAAAAAACAGTTAGTAACAGGAGCTTTGGTGGTGGTGGTCGAAGATGAGTCTGTTGACGATTAATGCCAGGTTGTGACATGCCAGCGTGTGATGCCAGCAATGAAATTATTATTTAAAAAAAAAATTAGACTAACACGAACGTAGATGTAGCTCGTAGCGTAAACTAACCCGCTTTTTTTAACTTTACCTACTTTTTTTTCTTATCCTTTCTTTACTTGCGTGTCTGTAACTCTCTTTACTTGCGTGTCTGTAACTCTCTTTACTTGCGTGTCTGTAACTCTCTTTACTTGCGTGTCTGTAACTCTCTTTACTTGCGTGTCTGTAACTCTCTTTACTTGCGTGTCTGTAACTCTCTTTACTTGCGTGTCTGTAACCCTCTTTACTTGCGTGTCTTTAACCCTCTTTACTTGCGTGTCTGTAACTCTCTTTACTTGCGTGTCTGTAACTCTCTTTACTTGCGTGTCTGTAGTTTGCATGATATGACAGTGAGTTAAGACTGTTTGCATGGTTCGTAAGCGTTCTTATTTTACTTTTCATCTTTCACCCCTTTCCTATTCTCTTCGACTATTTTTCCGACTGGTCGGCGGTGGCCGGCGGATGATGGCGAGTCTTTTTTTCTCTTTTTCTGAATGAATGTTAACCCACGACTGATAGGTGTTGCTACTTACTTAACCCCTTATTCTCTTCTCTTAACCCCCTACTCTTTCCTTTCTCTCTGGCTAACCTTAGAGTGGATCTTAGGGTCTTTGTTAGCCTTAGCTTCTGTAGATCTGTAAAATACCCAACTAAATTTTTCTTCTCTTTGCATTCTTGGTGTTTTCTTTTCTCGTGAGCTTTTCTGGAAAGAACTCGTATACTAAGTCTTATCTTTCCAAAACAGCTTCTAAGAGGTTAAGTGTGATGTACCGCCTCCGCAGTTTCTTCACCCCGACTCAGTTGCTGTCTTTGTACAGGTGTTTCGTCAGCCCTGTGTGAAGTATACTTCTCATGTGTGGGGTTATTGAACCCACACATCTCTACTTCACCGAGTGGAATCAAAGGATTTTCATCTCATCATTACCCCGGCTCTTACTGGCTTTAATCCCTCTCTTCACCGCAATGTTGCCTCACTCTCTCTTTGCTATCGCTATAATAACGGACCCTGCTCTTCTAAAACTCTCTAATTGCCTGCCTCCTTCTCTGTTAAGGAGAACAGGCAGCACCAGACTTTCAACACATTCTCATTCCTTTTCCGTCCAACTCTGTAACGCAAAGGTTAATCGGTATTTTCAATCTTTCTTCGACTCAATCTGTCAACTCTGGAACAATCTCCTTCAATCCATCTTTCTCCCTGTCCGTCCAATCTTTTAAACGCAGAATGTCCAGCCATCTCGACAATCCTGGATCTTGATTTTACCTCTCTTATTACTCTATGGGGAAGAGGAGGGTTTGCGGTCATTCGCCCTTGGCCCCTCTTTCCTGCATAATATTGGGCAATAGATATAATGTATCTCGACTTTCAAAAAACCTTTGACAAAGTCCCTCACGCGAGATTGATGGCTAAAATCAGAGGACTAGGAATCATCGGGCTCGTTTCCAACTGGATTGAGGATTGGTTACAAGATAGAAAGTAGTAATAAATGGAGTGGCTTCGGAGTGGGCGCCCGTCACCAGTGGTGTCCCACAGGGTTCCGTTCTGGGTCCTTTACTTTTTATCATCTATATTAATGATATAGACGTCGGGCTTCTAAGTACAATCTCCAAATTTGCAGACGATACGAAACTAGGAAGTAGTGTAGGTACTGAGGAGGGCGTAAGAACGCTTCAGAATGATCTTGACAGGTTGGGCGAATGGTCTGCTACTTGGCAGATGCCATTCAACTTCGACAAATGTAAGGTAATGCACATAGGTTATAAAAACTCGAAGACCGATTACGCTCTCTTGGGAAGGAACTTGACTGAGACCGATCTAGAGAAAGACTTAGGAGTCTATATCAGTAATGATTTCAAACCGTCGAAGCACTGTGCAAAAATCGAAAAGAGGGCCTTAAAATTATTAGGTTATATTAAAAGACAGTTCCAGTTTCGGAACAAGGAGACTGTCATGTCACTTTATAATTCAATAGTCAGACCTCAACTGGAATACTGTGTGCAGTTTTGGTCTCCATCCCTCACGAAGGATAGAGAAAGGTTAGAAAGGGTAAAAGCAAGGGCTACAAAATTGATCCCTTCAATGAGAATGCAAAACTACAAACGGAGATTGGAGCGCCTAAATCTGTTTATATTTGAGATGAGGAGGTTGCAGGGTCAGCTTATTCAAGTCTTCAAGATGCTCAATGGAATAGACAGGGTAGATATCTGGAACCAATTTCCCTCAGAGATTGTTTCCAGCCAAAGTGTAAATGTGTTTAAAAATAGGCTAGACAAAGTACTGAATACTTTCATGGTTTAAGACTAAAACATAACGTAACTGCTGGAGTTCGTTGCACGGTGTCTCTGTGGGCATGCTAATTATAGAGCTTTTTATATATTCTCCACTTTCCTGTAAAATTTCCTTGGCTACTTTTCCAGGTTCAAGGTATTTTCTTCAACCTTTTTCCATACCTGCCTCCGGCAGAGAGGGAGCGGAGGGTGGGGAGAGAGCCTTCTACTTTTCTATCCAGTTTTCTACAGATCTACAGAAGCTAACGGCAACAAAGACCCTAAGATCCACTCTAAGGTTAGCCCCAAAGAAAGAAGAGAGTAGGGGGTTAAAGAAGAGAATAAGGGGTTAAGTAAGTAGCAAAACCTATTCGTGGATTAACATTCATTCAGAAAAAGAGAGAGAAAGACTCACCATCATCATCTGCCGGCCACTGCCGACAAGTCCGAAAAATAGTCGAAGATATTAGGAAAGGGGTGAAAGATGAAAAGAAATAAAATAAGAACGCTTACAAACCATGCAAACACAGTCTTAACTCAAACACTGTCATACTATTCAAACTACAAACATGCAAGTAAAGAGAGGATAAGAAAAAAAAAAGTATGAAGAGTATAACAAAAAGTGGGTTAGTTTACGCTAAGAGCTACATCTAAGTTCGTGTTAGTCTAATCTTTTTTTTAATATAATTTTATTGCTGGCATATCACACCACGCTGGCATGTCACAAGCTGGCATTAATCGTCAACAGACTCATCCTCGACCATTACCCTCAGAGCTCCTGTTGCTTATTGTTTTATTTTAAACGACGTTAATATTTTTAAAATGCCAAACTAAACGGTTTTTAAACATATTAACGCTGGTAGAGTTCACGACGGACGAAGGAAGATTATTCCATTTATCAATTACTTTAAACGTAAGAAAGGTTTTTAGCGATGTTAGTAATGAAACGTCTGCCACGTAATTTAAATCCGTTATTACAAGTATTGCTATTATCGAAAATGAACAATTTGTCAAAATTTACGTTATCGATTTTATTAATGATTTTGAAAACTTCAATAAGCTACCCCCTTAATCTCCTAGTCTCGAGTGAATGCAAATTTAACTGTTTAATCCTATCTTCGTAAGACTTGTTGCGTAGTGACGGAATTAGTTTCGTAGCGCGTCGCTGAACCCTTTCCAACCTATCAATATCCTCACGCAAATATGGGCACCAAAATTGAACGGCATATTCTAAGTGAGACCTGACTAGGGACTTGTAAAGGGGTAATATAATATTCTTCGATTTAAATTCGAAATTACGCCCTATGAAGCCTAACATTCTATTAGCTTTTGCGCAAGACTCCAGGCACTGGTTCCTAACTTTTAAATCCTTAGATACGCATAAGCCTAAATCTACTTCCTCGTCAACGATCGCTAACTGTCTATCATCCATCGTGTACGTTTAATTGTTGTTACGAGAACCTATATGCAAAACCTTACATTTGTCTAAGTTAAATTGCATCTGCCACTTATCCGTCCACAGTCCACTCCATAATCCTATTTACATCGTCTTGGAGCCTATTTTTATCGTCCCCGTTAAGAACTTTACCGCCTATTTTAGTATCGTTGGCGAATTTTGACACGTTACTGGTCAAGCCTTCATCGTTGTCGTTAATGTAGATTACGAATAGCAGTAGGCCTAACACTGAACCCAGAGGGACACCGCTACCTACTCTACATCTAACCACCCCGATTTACTACCATTAACAACGATTCCCCGTTTCCTGGCACGAAGCCATTCCTCTAACCCAGTGGTTCTTAACCGGGGGGGCGCGCCCCCCTAGAAACAGGAATTTCTCTAATTGTATTTGTTATTCTCTTAACGAGAGCATGGGCTAATATTGAGAAGTTATTGAGAATGTTATTTTGATTGAAGGGGGGCGTGGAGGGAAGGACCAATTCCTAGAGGGGGCATGGTAGTAAAAAGGTTAAGAACCACTGCTCTAACCAGTTAGTTACCTGACCGCGTATACCGTACGCTTTAACCTTCGCAATTAATCTTCTATGTGGAACTGTATCGAACGCTTTTTTAAAGTCTAAATAAATAACGTCAGCCGCTCTATGCCTATCGTATTCGCGCACTATTTCGTTATAAAACTCTAACAAATAGTTAAACAAGATTTATGGCGTCGAAACCCTTACTGACTACTATTAATCCAATCGCGACTTTCTAAGTCATCGACGATACGATCCCTAACTACGGATTCCAAAGGTTTACTGACAATTGACGTTAAGCTAATAGGCCTATAATTGCTAGCTACTGTGCGGTCGCCTTTTTTAAAAATGGGCGTAAGGGTAGCTAATTTGAAGTATTCGGGAATAATCCCCGCATCCAGTGACTTATTAAAAAGTTTTATTTAGGGGCCTACGATAACGTCTTTCAAATCTTTCAAATGTCTAGGATAAAGCACGTCAGGGTCTGGAGCCTTGCTAACTTTTAGCTTATCGATATAATGCGCAATCTCACCCTCGTAAACAAAGTTTTCATTCAAAATAGTTTCGCTACTAAATGGAACAATATCGTCCACGTCAGGGTCATTATTTACGTCTTCTTCGGTAAAAACTGTCGCCAAAAAGTTGTTAAAAATACCCGCCATCGCCTGAGCGTCGGAAGCCAAAGCGCCGTTAGCGTTCACTAGAGGGCCTATGTTATCTTTTATCGGCTTATGATTATTGACTTAGTCAAAAAACTTTTTCGGATTATGTTTACTATCCGCAGCCACAAGTATCTCAAAATTACGCTTAGCATTCTTAACAGATTTTTTAACCTGACGTCAAAGCTTGATAGACCTATTTAAGTTAGCTACCGTGCCATTGCGCTTATTAAGTCTATACACTGTGTTACGCTCGTTTCTGAACTCATCTATTTCCCTAGTCCACCACTTGGGCCTACTATGATTACTTGCGTGCTTAGGCCTATGCGGAATAAACTCCCTTTCGATATTCAAAAAACTTTCTTTAAACGCCTTCCAATGAAAATTTGCGTCATTACCCATAAATAAATTATCCCAGTCCACCTCTCTTATCCTATCCGCAAAACTATCAAAATTAGCCCTATGAAAATCAGGGACTTCTATTACGTTACTATCCTTACTGTTTTCTATCAATAGCTTAAACCTAATAATTTGGTAATCACTACATCCCAAATTCTCACCTACTTCCAAACCTCCGACTATATTTTCGTCGTTCGTCATCACCACGTCTAAAATATTGTCACTGCGCGTTGGTTCGGTATACATCTGTCGTAAAAAATTATTCTCCATGAACTCAGTCAGTCTCAAACCTTCAACATTTACTAGTAAAAGTCTCGTAATTAACGTTAGGGCAGTTAAAGTCTCCGACAATTATACTATCCCGATTATTAATAAAGTGACTAAGAAGTGTGTAAAATCTAGTATTGGTATCGAGGTGTTGAACAGGAAATCTATAAACAACAACGAAATTAAAGCTAATACTACGCGCCCTAACTTTAACGCATATCGCATTAATTGCTGCCGGAAAATCTTCTTAACCTCGATGTCCCAACGGGAATTACGAATGTACAACAAAACGCCGCTATATCAAGTTCCCAACAAGTCCCGAGTTGTGGTATTTAACCACGTTTCTGTTATAGCAACTATATCGTAGTTCCCTGAATAAATTATCGTTTTAAGTTCGTTCAGTTTATTTCTAATACTACGCGCGTTACAATATAAAACGTTTAAATCATTTTTTACCACGGATCGGCGTTTCCCGGACCCACAACGTTTAAAGAGGGCTTCGACCTATACAGCTTTCGAACGTTCTCATCGATTAACCTACCTAGCCTAGCATTCCCTATTTCATTGAAATGCACCCCCATCTTTTATAAAAAGGCTGGGATCACTAAATTCTGACCACAGCTTTACGAAGGGTACATTTTCTTGAGCACAAACCTCTTCTAGTTTTGTGTTAAAAAATATTGTTTTTGACGTAATCCTAAAATTTAAACCGTGCCTAGGGGTAATACCTAGAACTAAAGACCTATCTGACCTTGCCTTTCCCCCTGTATCTCTCCAAAAGGTCAGGCTCTCTCGTATTGGGCCTATATGAGTCGTTGCCGCCTACCATCGATACCAACATCGAGTGACGGGAGGCAACATCAATCCTATCTACTTCGTCTCTAATTCTGTCAATCCTGGCCCCTGGTAGACAGACCTTGCCCCTGGTAGACAGACCTTGCCCCTGGTAGGATAGATGAAAGAAAAATAAACATGTCTAACCCACTTGGCGCATTTACATACCAAAAAAGTATTTTATTTGGAAAGTTGTACCTTTGGTATCCATTCTTATATCTTCGATCGCGCGCACACACACACACACACACACACACACACACACACACACACATTTTTCATTGAGGGCAATCTAACATACAAGTACTGTCCAAATCCATATTTGCTTAAAATCAGTGAATTAAAAACATTGTTATTCTTTATATTTTCTACTTGATAAAAGAGTTTAGTATAGACGCATCGAGGTAGAAAGAAATAGATCGATTTGAGAACTTCCCCTCGAGATCCACACAACTCTTTAGGAGTTACACATTTACAGAAACCTGCTGAATAGATATTTGTCTCTCTTAAATTATCGTTTTCTATTAGTGCCATGTGTGATATATACCGAATATCCCGATTTTTCCCTTCTTTAATTTGGCAACACTGTGTAGAAGCACTAGCAGAAAAGAAGGTAGCCCTGAAGGTATGCTATCTGTTCGCGTTTTTTGGAATTTTAGGGCGAAGTTCTGCAGTGACTGAAATATTTTATCTTGAGTAAGTATTATATGAAACATATATATATATATATATATATATATATATGGCGGAACTACTTGATATCATGTAGAAAGTCTGAGCCTTGGGTCGTTAGGTTTTTGCTTTCGACAATGGTAGGCTAGTTAGCCTAGGTCTTAGCCTTCGGCAATGGGCCATCGGCAAAATACAGTAGTCCAAGAGATACGAGCATTTTATTTGACAAAAATGACCAGGTGTTTGGTGTACATTTTTTATTTTACCATCCCTTGGGACACCAGAAACTACAAGTTTTGTGTGGCGGCAGTGGTGGGTTGTAACATCAAAGGTCAATGACCTTTAAATTGACCCATGAATAACCTTAGTATAGTTTCTTGAGATCAGCACCTCACCAAAAGCTTCAATTTCAACGTGCTTGGTGTTAAGTTAAAGGTATTTAAATTATCTATTCAATGGTGCCAATATCAAAGGGATTAGGAAAGATTTTAATCCTATTTTGAGCAAAAAATCGCACTTTTAAAACATTTTTTTAACAAATTTTGAAGGTACATACTTAAAAGAATACTCGATTTTTTAGTTTATTCAGAACAAAAATTAAAGGACTTATAAGGACAAATTTGCTCGAATTTTTCGTTTATTCACAAAAAAAATTAAATGAAGAAATCCCTTGGTTTCGAGTTAAAAAAAGCGATCACTTCATTTTCGATAGCTTCCCTGGATTGCAACTTTTGTCCATCTAGGTGGTGTTGCAGACTTCTGAATAAATGGTAGTCTGAAGGTGCGATGTCTGGAGAATAAGGTGGATGAGGCATTTTTTCCCAACCAAATGCCTCCAATTGGGCAGTGGTGATTCGAGCAGTGTGAGGGCGCGCGTTATCCTGGTGGAATAGAACACCTCTGCGATTAATTAATGCAGGAGGTTTTTCTTGTAATGCCATCTTCAATCGTTGGAGTTGTTGGCAGTAGACTTCAGCTGTGATTGTTTGGTTATCTGGCAGAAGCTCAAAATGAATAATTCCTTGCATATCCCACCAAACGCATAGCAAAATTTTCTTTGGATGGGGTCCATTCCTTGGCTGAGGTTCAAGCTTTGTTTCACGGCTAAGCCACTGATGTTGACGCTTAATATTGTTATAGAGGACCCATTTTTCATCCCCAGTGACGATCCGATTCAAAAACGGTGCCTGCAGTTGCCGAGAATGCAGTGATGTGCAAATATCGATTCGATGTTGAAGATTCGATGGTGACAAATCATGCGGAACCCATTTTCCAATCTTCACTACTTTTCCTAACAGCTTCAAATGACGATGAATGTCATATGGCTAACGCTGAGTTGCAGGTCAAGTTCTCTTACAGTTACCGTTGGGTTTTCCTCCACTGTTGCTTTCAGCAACTCTTCATCTAACTCATTTGGTCGTCCTGTTCGTTGATAACACTAGGCAACAAATTTCAACTTTTTTTTTGTTACAGACACGTGAACTACTGATTCCTACTAAAGCGGTGATGCTGATTTCAGATTTGATATCAAAATTTCTCTATCACGTCCAGATTTTGTGTAACCGAAAACCCCTATTTTTCATTTTTTTTTCTCACCCGCTTCTATTACGAAAGCCGTCTAAGCTACTTTTCCGTGCCACGTTTTATGTTAAGCATACTTAAATAATTAGTGAACAGGGATGTCTTTCCTCCTTTATTCTGGCTTAAGACAGACAGCGGAATTCCGCTGGCGGAGTTACCACCCCTGCGCCCAACCATCGACCCAAAGCGCGTTAGTATTTTGTTGTTACTACTGAAAGGCAAATTCCTGTTCTTAAGTGAAACTTTGGTGTGTCCTCTTCCTTTGTCGCTTGTAGGATGACGAGCTCTCCTTCTGCAGGAACCAACAATAATCTCCCATCATATTTGGGTTGAAATTACCTTGGTATCTGTTTTCCATAACTGAGATCTGTTGGTGGAAGCGCTCACCATGCTCGTCACTTACAGCCCAAGGTTGGCCGGGAAGAAGTCAAGATGAGAATGTAAAAAATGAATTTTCAAAGACATTCTGCATCCCATTATTTCATAAGATTTAAGCATGTTTTCTACGAGTTTACGGTGGTTTTCAGCTTTGTGGTTTCCAAGAAAATTTTTGACAACTTCAACGAAAGATGTCCATGCTCCTAGTTCATTCTCATTTAGGTTAGATGGAAACGATGAGTCGTGGATGACACTGCGGATCTGTGGTCCAGTGAAAACTCCAGCTTCTAGCTTAGCATCTGTCAATATTCCTTTGAATTTATCCTTTAAATATTGGAAACCACTACCTTGATGATCCATACCCTTCACGAAATTTTTCATAAGGCCAAGTTTAATGTGAAGTGGTGGAAGATGTACTTTCTGAGGGTCAATAAGTGCTGGGTGTTTCACATTGTATTTACCAACAACATGTTCAGTTCTAGATGGCCAATCATGTTTTTTGTAGTGGTTCTTGTCATCTCTGCTGTTCCATAGACACAAAAAGCACATATGCTTTGTGTAGCCCAACTGTAACCCAAGAAGTAATGATACAACTTTAAGGTCGCCACAAATATTCCATGTGTGGTCCTTATATTTGATGAGTCTTAGCAGCAGTTTCATCGATTCGTAAGTCTCATTAAGGCCAGTGGCATGTGCTACAGGTATTGAAGGTTTTTCATTGCCGTTGTGCAGTAATACAGCTTTAAGGCTAGCTTTACTAGAGTCAATGAACAGTCTCCATTCTTTTGGATCATAGCGACAGCCAATCCCTTGCATCAGACCACTGATATCGTGGCAGAAACAAACGTTTTCTTCCTGTAAGTAAAATGATGAAAACTGCAAATGGCGATGGCGGAAATGGGAAACTTTGGTGTTTGGTTGGAGAAGATTAAATTCTTGAAGTCTTGAACCAAGCAACTCTGCCTTTTCTTTTGGTAATTCCAAATGGCGCACTAAGTCATTTAACTCCGCTTGACTTAACAAATGTGGGGAAATATTTGCATCTGGAACATATATGCCATCTTTCCCTGTTTCTATATCACTAGCAGAATCTTCAGATGAACTGCTGTCTGTTATCGTTGCTGGTGGAACTGGTGGTGGATTTGTTTCATCATGTGGTACTGGTTTCATTGCTGATTCGCAGTTTGGGTACGTGATCTTTGATTTGTTTTTCTTTGTGAAACCAGCAATCTTTGTCAAACAAAAATAACAATCATTGAAGTGATTTTTCGGCTCACGCCAAACCATGGGGACTGAGAACGGCATAGCTTTTCTTTTACCATTCATCCAAGCTATTAACATTGCATTGCACTGTGCACAGCAAATATGTGGTGCCCAGTCCCTCTGTTGGTCTCCTAACTTACAGTCAAAATAACACTTGTAGGCAAGTTTAATCTTTGTTGTTATGTTTCTACGTTGTGGCTTAGGTGTATATTGTCCACAGACAAAGCAGAAGTTGTCTGGGTGATTTACACAAGCACGTCTATTTGATGCCATTTTGAATTACCATACAATATCTGAAAAAACGTAGAAAGTAATTATTACGATGTGCAAAATAAAAAGAAATACACACCGTAGTACAAAACAAATGCTATAAAAACACACAAGTCACCACAACCTGTCACTTGCTCATCAGCAGAGAGCTTCAACAACCGTTCTGCTTGACTGTCACGTAGCGACTGACCGTTGGGCCGTTGCCCGTTACTATGCTCTTGACTCAGTGTTGCCAACTCGGGCTAAATTTTATTTATCAAAATTGTTCGAATTTGTATATAGTTGGCAAAAAAAATTGCTTTAACCTTGAAAAGCAAGTTTCATATTACTGGCATTAAGCCGATTAAAACCAAAATCTGGACGTGGTAGAAAATTTTACTAAAAGTGATTTGCATTTTACACAAAATCTAGACGTGATAGAAAAAATCTAATTATAGATTTGAAATCAGCATACCGAAATTAGCTAGGAGCACCTATTTGGTCTTCTGTAACAAAATCTTTGTTGCCTAGTGTAATCTTTCAGACTGAAGTCTCCATTTCTGAACTTCTCAAACCATCTCCTACACATCTATTCGCTCACAACATCATTTCCACAAACTCTTTGAATGTTCTTTGCGGATTCACTAGCGTTAGATCCTTTATGGAACTCATACAGCATCACATGTCGAATATGCTCTTTCGTGGGCTCCATGTTTTTTCAATTACTGTAATATCGTAGGGGTGGTGTTGTAACTGTATGAAAAACACCAGAGAAAATATTCATTGGCCTAATCCTACACTAGCCTAAGCCTACACTAGCCTAAGTCATTCTGTATCATTCTGTATCGTGATAAAACCTGTGCGAACCTGTCGCCACGTGTATTTTGCAACATTTCTAAAACTATTTCACATTATCTTGAGGTTATTCTATTATCTATCGTCCGTTTTCTAATCGAGCAGAATTTATGTTACAACCTGATACATATAAATGTCCATATGTAAATATACATATAAATACATATAAATGTATAGCAGATATTACAAAGTGTCTGGTGCTTTCCCCAAAACTGAAACTGACCATGGAATAGCTTCTCAACATATATAAAAATCAGACATTTCACTCTTATTGTCTGGGAGTTATTATGCATCAAAGGTCATTGTCCTTTAACGGAGGTAAAATGGCCCTTTTGCACCAGTTTCACTTATTTTGATATCATGACAGGTATTGATATTATCTCTCACAATTTGACCAAATTTAAAGATTTGTGTGAATTTTGTGTTACATTTTGAATCATAAGTTCAATTTTTTAGCATTTTTGGCAAAATTTGCAGGTATGAACTTTAAACGAAATATGCGCAAGTAATATATACATTATATAAAACGTGTTTCTTCTCTTCAAAACTAAACATATTATATCGTACTTGAAAAATACGTGATTAGACATAACTCTCATTGTTTTATTTAATTCTGCCTTTAAGGTCAATGATCTAGTCCTCTTCATCTGAGGATATGCTTGCCGATATCAGTTCATGTTCATCTTCATTTACATCACCAATCAACATGTCTTGAGGGTACTGTTATCCTAGAAATCAATGAATACGCAAGGAATTGTTTTCTTTGTGTAGTATCCACCCGTGACCATCAGGTTGCAGCTCAACAGGGTTGGCAACAATGGCGTTTTTCTATATCATTGCTACATAGTTGGTGCGTAGGATCTTCTGCAGAAGTACTGCTTTGCACGGAGGAAGACACGACGGATCAGAAGACTTGAGTTTGTGGAGAGGGTTGCTAGAGTCCTGAGATGCATATAGCTTCCTGAAGATGACATATCTGGCTTTGTTGACGTCTGATTTTTTTGGCTGTCTATAGAGACCAAACACATGTTCCTCAGTAGTAGCTATGACACGCTGAGTAGCCATTTCATCATTCTCTCACAGAAGCCAGGGATGAACTTGTTTTTCGTCATAACCTCAAATGGACGCACTCTATCCTTGCGTAAGAAAGCGACTGTTTAGTTACACCCCGTAAAGGCATAGAATGTCGGCAAGGCAGAACAGACTTCTTTACCAAGTCGGTGAGATATTCTATTGACAGCAATGGTACGTCTGGTATTCGATGAACTTGTTTCGACATCAATCCAGATTGCTGCATTTAAGTGTGGTGCATGGTGGACCATTAGCCCGAAGACAGCTGTGTTACTTATGCGAAATACGATAATTGGTAATTCAGTAGAACCATCTGCTATATACCTAGCATGAAACAAGATACGTGTGTCTGCTTCATCATGAAAAGACGTGAGATCTTCAACTAGACTTCTTGATATGTTTCCAAGATAGACTATACATCCTTCTAAGATTGACACATACCCAGAAAAGTTCCACTCACCGACAAGAAAGTGAAGCACGGCTGTATTAAATGCACCTGACAGAAAGCAACCATTAAAATTGGTTACCACCTTTATCTGATAAGTTCCTTTATGATCAGCACGTCTGCCGCGTTCAACATCTTTTATCGATGGTCCCGTGTTGTACCTGTTACAGATAATATGCACTGTCTCCGCAAATGAACAGGCTCTTTGGAGAAAAACTCTTGCGACACACCACTAAACACTAAGGGTATGTCTGGGGTAGTTTTGAAGAACATTGTGACAAAAAGATACACGTCTACTTTTTTTGGACCTTCGTTATTCGTAGGATCTTCTTCCAGATGTTTCAACATGGCTGACTTGTCTGTTTTGTTGAGAGATCCGTCAAAGTGGCAGAGAGCTAGTGGTACGGGGATCAATGGGTAGAAGAGCAACTTTTCCAGATCCAGCTTTTGAGTTGCTGCAACATAGAGAAGGCGATCAAACAGATCTCGGGTGCATTTGATCTCTTTGAGTTTGCAAACTGTACTGGTCATTTTCATTTTCACAGCAGCATGACAAAGTCTTCAGAGTGCGGCGTTTAATCGGCTTTTCAAAGCGCTCAGGAGTTGCCTTGCATTCATTTCAAAATGTGTGACACTATGTACTTCCTATCTCTTTGAAGTGCAACAGTTCTGTTGCTACTACCGGAGATGAAGGACGTCCTGAAGTTACACAGTAGAGTTTGGTGTCTTCCGCTGTTGGCGAGAACGGGTTCAGCGTGGCCTCAAATCCTTTCATTATCTCCTGAAGATCATCGTTGTCTTGCTTAATTCGAGGAGGTCTTAATTTCTGGGACACCTCCTCCTTGCTTGTTATATCGGCCATCTGAAGCAGAAATCCAACAATTGCACCTCTCATCGGTCGAGTGATGTTCCATCTCATTCGTGCATCAAAGTTTGTAGTAAATGACAATATACCGGTACATCTGGAAGCAGCATCTCTACTCGCTGTCTGCTTGAGGGTAAGGTCGACGGGACACAGTGAGAAATGTTTTGGGGTCCGCCTTATGGATAATTCTCCGTTTTCCAGCATCTTCCTAACCTCTGTATCATTATTTAAAAGATTAAGGTGGTAGCGAACCATCCAACGAGCATAGTTTGGGTGATGCACAGCAAAGAAAACGGCACACATTTCTCCAAGTGCATAAATGAAGAGGGTGATATCATTTGTCCTGCAAGCTCTGTCAAACAATAGGTACAGTCGACAAGAGCGACATAGTTCATCCAGAACTGTGCTGTAGCTCCATGGTCTCTCCTGGTACATTCAGTGAACTCCTCGTATTTTGTCATAAGAGATGTGTAGAGAGACGAGTCTTCCCAGATGGATAATGTCTCGGACGAAGGTTGCTGACTGACAAGTGTTAACAGCCGTAGGACGTCAATGGGTAGACCCTGTGAATAAACAAGCTGTGTAAATCTTCTGAAGTACAGGGTCTCAACGGCTATAGCCAGGAGTGAATAGATACGTTTACATCTGTTGAAATGTTTTAAAAAAAAAAAGAAATCCATTCATTGAACCCTAAGCCAACACATCAGTCACTGAGAATGACAGGATCACCAGATCCTTCGAGAAGATATCACAAGGAGTCGAAGTAGGCTAAATCAATGAGGAAAGCACCAGAACATATGAACACATCAAATTTAGGTGATTCTGTGGCTTGTATTTGTAGTGCAGGTTTTGCAATTGCCAAGTCATAATGCACGATGACTAACTTTCACCACATTCTCTTGCTACTTGCTGAGAGATAGTGAGGGTCTCATGAATTACATCATGTCTAGTCGGAGGCGGCTCAATGTTTTCCATATATCCTATGACCTGCATCGGAAATGGGTCTTCCATCACTAAGGAGTGCCATCCTCGCCACAGTGGAGTGCTTTTATTGAAGGAACATGTCATCATCCATGAAGAATCTTTCCTCTGAAGTTGAAGCAAATTTGACGGAGTCTCCTGAATGTATGTAGGGTATGTAAATGTTCCCATCTTAGGTTTTCCCTTGTAGGGTGTTTAAAGGCTCTTCGTTTCTTGACTTTGCCTTTAGGTTGCGAATGACTTCCATCAGATGAATCGGCATGTGGTCTTTGTGTGGACTGTCACTTGTTAATTGTCCTATGATTTCGTACGTACAGTTAGTAATTGGTTGTAGAGTTTCAGAGAACTCATCGCAATTGTCCCAAGCTAGGGCAGTGGAAAGTCGAGGTTGAAGTAGTAGATTGTCTGGTGTAGCTTGGTTTTTCACGGAAATATCTTCCCCAAGTTTGATTTCTAACTCTTCAGCAATATGATATCCAATCGAATGGCCAAAATGATTTAGAAGCTCAACCATCCTCCTCTGTCCCGTTAGACTTTTCACTCCTAGACTCATGCAAAGGTGTTTTGCTGGCTTTACTCCCTGCATAACAATATATATGGCATCATGGCAGAAAGATGTAACCTGGCGTTTTGTTTTCTTGGCACAATCAGCTTTATCAGTACCTGAGTACAGAACTCGGAAGAATTTGACCAATATGTCTGGTGGTTCTAATTCCTCAGTTTTTATATATTCAAGAGTAATTGCGGGAGTGCTTTCTGGCAAATTCTTTGGACTGCATAAATGTTGACCGAAGAATCATCACTGCATCGAAGACAACAGATTCATCTGACAATCTTGATCCCATTCGAAAGGCTTCATCTAGTGATAAGGTTTGGCTAAACACTACCAGACCTTGTTTCTTTGATGACTTTTCAATCTTGATATTGTCTGCAAAATGATCGTTTAGTTTTTCGCAAAAAGATCTACCTGAAGTGTATGGTGGTGTCAGGTCATTAGGGGCATTTTCTCCATAGAAATATTGTAGGCAACGTTGATGGAGTAATGCAAGGTATTCCCGCTCCTTGTCATTGATAACTGACATCGGGATGTATTCAGTAATATCATTCCATGCCTCTGTCGTCGAATTCCGCTGTGCGCTGTTTGTCTCTGTAGAATCTTTCATTGAACATGCCTTGTTGAAGTACTCTCTTTCACACTCATGGTGGTATTTGATTTCTTTGGAGTGAGAACTGATGCTTCCTATTTCTGCTTGCATAATCCAATCTCCAATCACTTCCTAGTCATAAATATTAGTCATAAATAGCTCCATCCATTGGAGTGTTACACTCGACTAAAATTAACTTTTCTACTATCTATTCTACAAGATTTTCCTTTGATTAAAAAATTCAGTTATTATTAAAAACTGTCCAAATCATCACCATTCACCGATGTAGTTGGTAAGTTATTGCAAAAATTCTTCATCCTAAAACTGAAGAAAACTACCGCACCTAACTGTAAAATACTGATAGTATACCAAAATTTCAATATGTTTAATATGTACAAAGAAGCTTTCCTGCCCTCTAGTTTTTAAATAAAATATTGTTGTTCACTCCATTATACGCAATGTTTATGTCCAAGAAACAACTATACATAAATACACAGATCAGTTACGTGGGAACCTTTTAAAATGATACTACATTTAAATTTATTTCAAACTTAGTTGACCCAGGAAACACTATTGGGTAATCATCACCGAAGCCGTACCAGTGTTAGCAACAATTGTGAGTATTACCCATTCTCACACTGTTTAATACTTTATGCCTCGGAGATTTAATTTTATACTACACTAAATGTAAGAACCTTATCTGTGCACATCAAAACTGGCAGGCTGACGTAACTTCTGACTACAAAAAAAAAAAAAATCAGATTTTTCAAGGTAAAAGGCAGGAAGCTCATTTCTCCACAATGTGACAGTGAGTGCACCTCAAGGATCATCTTTTATCCGACAGTTAACAGGATAAGTAGACAACTCAGCCTAACCCAGGATCCAAAAAGCAGGAGTGAAACAAAGTCTCACTATCTGGTTTGAAATAAACATAATAATTTTAATACACCATGCAACTTCAAAGCTTTCCTTTTCAAAGAGGATGGAAACCATGATAAAGCAAATTAAATGTAACCAAGAAATACGAGTCTTCTCTCAATTTTGATAACATGAAACCACTTGGGGCCTATTAATGTTATTCAAGTAAGATAAATGTTCTAATTTGTGATTGAATTTTGCAAAATATCATCTCAAGTTGGTTAGTTATCATTAAAATATTTTAAAAACTACTGCAGCTATACCCAAGTCTTGGTTAAAATATACATTATTTCCTTAATTTACAATCCATCTCTTATTCACGAAAACATCTAAATTTTTTCCTCTACACCCATCCAAGCTGAAGTGACTGTCAGATCATTAAATATTGTTTAAACATTAAACAAAAAATTAGCGTTAAATTCGACCAAAATATTTATTTTCTCAATATCCAGCAAGCGTCTTCTATTTTCCACATTAAGCTAGATTAGGCCTGTTCAAAAATCAACTTTTTCTTATTTTCATAGGTTTCTGTACATTTTCCCATGCTTTTTGACCTGAAAAAGCCGAAAATCACAACTATTTTGACCTAGGATGTTGGGAAGCATTGCCGCATGGAGCTTTAAATTTTCTGCCTTGAAATCGGCCAAAGCGCCAATTCCGGGGTCCCTTGAATTATGTTTTGCACTTTAACTTTTGATCTAAACAAGATAGAGCAACAAATTAGGTATCAAATGAAAGAGCATAAAATTAATAAATAATAATAATAATAATAATAATAATAATAATAATAATAATAAATATATAATAATTAATAATAATAATAATAATAATTATCTATCATTTTTCAGGAAACAACAGAAACTCAATCAGAATCTAGAAAACCATCTACAAGTTACAACTTCACAATGGCATTAAGCAAGGAGCTGAGGGAGCTCCGTGGGCGCACAGTTGATATCTCAGAACCTCCACGTACTGTCCACAGGCAGGTGTCAACTGGGCCATCTACCAGATCTCTCACTGAAACTTTCCTGGTTGGATACCCTTCAGCTTTTATCAGTGGTTCCCAGCTTCCCACCAACAGACAGGCGTTCCAGTATTTCCTTAATCTTCAGAATTTACCGGAAAATGCAGGGAGGCCCATGGTTCAAGACCTTGCATATGAAACAGTTGAATCTATCATCCCATTCTGGCAGATGGCTAGGATCAAGACAATGACCAAGTACAACGCAATGAAGCTCTTCATGAAACTACATGAGAAACATCGTGCTCTGGTGGAAAGCAAAGGAAGAGCAAGTAACCCTGGAGGAAAAAGAGGAGCATTTGTGCTGGAATTAGACAGCCTGTTCGATATAGGAGCTCCAGATGCAATCCAGGAAATACAGAACAACCGACTGTTATCCAGAGAGAAGAAAGATGAGGATATCAGGTTCTACGAAGACCAAAAGACTGAGAGGTAATGGGAAATTTACCCAGCCGGAAAGTTAGTGAAGTGTCGAAATAGGACACACCCTCTTCATGAGAATAATAGGCAGCTTAACGCTAACAGAATCAGTTCAGTTCGGATTTCCGAAAGAAATAGGAAACCCACTCCACTTGATAGCAGTTCAAGTCAGTCGGTTGCATCCAGAGGGGCAACCCCCCCAGAAATCACCCCCAGAGTAATCAGTTCCAGTTGTTGAATCCAGTAGGAGCAACACAGTCAGTTTCCAGTCAGCCAGTTTCCAGTCAGTCAATTTCCAGTCAGTCAGCTTCAATTCAGTCAGTTTCCAATCTGTCAGTTTCCAGTCAGCCAGTTTCAGTTAACTCAGCAGTTGAGATTCGAAATCCAACTGAAAAGACTTTTCAGCCAATAAGGCAAATTTTAGTTGCCGAACCAGAGTCAGATTCACAATTTTTTATATGCCCCACAGAGCATATAACAGTAGCACCTTATGAGAAGATTTGTTTCCTAGCAATAGTAGTAAACGGTCAAGGAAAACTATTAGTCAGATCGTACTCTTATTACCGAGGAAAGTAATTTCAAGAGAGATGTTCTCATTGCCCAAGTTCTTAGTCATAGTCAGCTATGACTAAGAACTAGCCTGTGTTTGTTTAAACAAAGGAAAAAGCCCTATTGAATTAACTTCAAATC
This sequence comes from Bathynomus jamesi, assembly GCA_023014485.1. Taxonomy (NCBI): domain Eukaryota; kingdom Metazoa; phylum Arthropoda; class Malacostraca; order Isopoda; family Cirolanidae; genus Bathynomus; species Bathynomus jamesi. The sequence goes on from JAJOZX010000595.1 coordinate 867,090, forward strand.
AGAAAATAGGAACTGTTTCCACAGTAGAAATAAATTCAGATTTCCCCACCAGTACTATAAATCGTGTTTCCAGTTCCTTAGAGTTAAACCCTTCAGTATCAAAAGAAGAATATACGAAGTGTCTGGAGCACTCCCTTCAGGAGTCACCAGCCTTACAGGATCCCAAACTACTGGAATCACTTCTCGATTTCCTGATAATAAATAGGGATGTGATTGCCCTAAAAGGAGATCCTCTGGGCCGAACTAATTTGGTCCCTTTCGGAATCAAGCTGGAACCCAATACCAAACCCATCTTCATTCCTCCCTATAGGGTTCCACATTCCCAATTAGTCACTATTGAGGAACACATCACGGACATGTTGGAGCAGGATGTCATTCAGCCTTCAGCTAGTTCCTGGTCCGCTCCTATGTTCTTGTCTCCAAAAAGGACGGAACATCTCGCCCTTGTAGACGCCTGAACCACATTACCATCCCAGACAGTTTTCCTATTCCAAACATGCAGGAAACAATTCTGAACATAGGGAGAGCAAACTTTTTTTCATCCCTCGATTTAGCATCTGGTTATTGGCAAATGGAGGTCAGTCCCGAATCTCGGGCATTGACTGTTTTCTCCACTAACCGAGGCCATTACGAATTCCAGGTTTTACCTTTCGGAGTCCGAACTGGGCCTGCTAATTTCTCTAGGTTGATGAATCTAGTCCTTTCCGACCTATTAGGTATCGAAGCTCTCGTCTATCTTGACGATATTATCGTTTACAGTTCGGGTATAAAAACACACTTTCAACGTCTTCAGAATGTGCTATCACGCTTGAGAAAAGGACACCTTAAACTGAAACTTGCAAAGTGCAACTTTTTACAGGAATCCCTGGTATACCTAGGATTTCTACTATCATCCACTGGAATTAAACCTGATGCAACCAAACTTGAAGCACTGGAAAGGTACTCTGTACCTAAAACCATCGATGACGCTCGTGCATTTATTGGATTTGTCAGATGCTATCGAAATTTTATCCCCAAATTTTCAAACACTGTTCCAGAAAAGTGCTAAATTTAACTGGGAATCTGACCACCAACATGCCTTTGAAACTTTAATCGGTAAACTAACCTGTCAGCCCATTCTTCAATATCCCGATTACACCAAACCCTTTGTCGTAGCCACAGATGCTTCCTCCTATGGACTAGGAGCCGTCCTATTAGAGGACGTAGATGGTGTGGAATTACCCATTGCTTATGCTAGTCAGCCTCTCTCTGTACCTCAACGGAATTATTCCACTACGGACCGAGAGGCCCTAGCGGTATATTGGGCTTTGAAAAAATTCCGAAATATCATCTATGGCTACGATGTAACCATCAAAACTGACCATAAGCCACTCACGTATCTCTTCAAGGACAAGCTACTTGAAGGACAGTTGAGTAGATGGGCTCTGTTGATTCATGACTTTGAGGCAAAAATCGTATACAAACCAGGAAAACTTCAAATTATTCCAGACGGATTGTCGAGACTCAAGCCCGACACCCAAGTGAATAAGATAGAAACTCTTCCTGTGTTCGACTACGAATGTTTGCAATACTCCCAACAACGGGACCAACACACCCAAGAACCTTCGGGCTCGCCTGAAACAAAAGGGACCATCGAAGCTAAGAGACCAGTACAACCTAAAAGATGGGCTCGTACATTTTAGGAACGAAGATGGAAACGACCTCGTGGAAATACCAAAGGATCTCGTAGATATAGCCACTGGACTTTGTTAAGACTCACCTTTGTATGGCCACATGGTGCGGGATCGCACCATCAAGAGTCTTTTGGAGCGATACCATTTTCCCGAAATGAACAGAAAGGTACATGAATACATCACTGAATGCGGGTCTTGTTTAAATCATAAAGGCAACGTACCATCCACAGCTCCCATGCATAAATATCCAGTATGCCGACGGCTGTGGCAAAGAACTGGAATGGACATACTGGGACCATTCCCAAAACATCAAAGGGAAACCAGTACATTATTGTGTTTACGGACCACTTCTCACGTTACAGCGAATTAGTTGCCATTCCAAACCAGACCTCGGAAACTGTGGCAAGAGCCCTCGTGGAACGCGTCATCCAAAACCATACTAGTCATTCCATCCTAATTTCGGATAACGTCCTTAGTTTCACTTCCAAACTGTTCGAGTCACTCTGTAACATGTGTAAAATTAAAAACACGTATTGTGGCATACCATCCGCAAGCAAACGGTTTGGTGGAAAGGCACGATTGGAAGATCTTAGGAGCCCTTCGTTACGTTGACGATGCATCCTCCCGTACATGGAATGATTCCCTTCCCATGGTGCAAACAGCCATCAACAACGGCTACAACGTGTCTATCTGGGACACCCCTCATTTCGTCCTATATCACTACGACAAGCGGCTACCTTTTGATTTGCCCGACCAAATCGACCCAGCCGTTCTAACATCTTCCGAGATGGCAGAAGCAAATCAGCAACTAGCTGAACGATCTTTCAAAATTTTTGACATAATCCGCTATGCCCTAGATCAACGAAACCAACAGATGGAGCAGGAGCAACATAGGCGTCATCCCTGTCAACGGACTATAATCGTCGGCATGCGATGTTACATAAAGAGCGTGAATCCGCCAAGTGCTTATCGCAAACTATACGCAGAAAAGGGATGGCCCATATTGGATTATTAAAAACCTCGGAAAGAACCGTTACGAAATCCGAGACCTCCGAGACCATTCCAAACTAAAGATCATTCACGCTGATGATTTGAAGATAGCTGCCGAACAACACCTTCCCAAAAAACAGCTGCCAGGCGTTCGAGCCGCCTATCCTTCGAAAAATCGAGGTATTAACAAATCCAGCAGGGATAAAAAACTGAAGTGGTCACTTCGGAAACCACTACCCACTACGAAGAACGGTACCTCGTAATATCACCAGTACTCGAGCCAATCTCTGAACAAGAAGAGGTCCCAGAACCAAGAGTCCCATCGGACACAGAACCTGGAGAAACCCCTTCTAGAGGATCACTCAGTGGAACTCCACCATTTCCTCCAACTCCACCATCCTATCCGTCACCACCCTCACCGATTGATGATCGACGCACGGACCCTACATACCGCCCGCAAATGCATCAACCACTTGAACTAGAACCTTCACATAAGAAACGAACCCGCTCAGAATCCGAGCTTAACGGTCGACCCCCACTGCCACCAAAGCGAGGCCGACCACTTCGCCCACAAACACAAGTATCTACACGGCAACCCCCAGCTCCGTATAATCTAAGACGTAGAAATTAATAAAATTGTCCCCCTTATAATCTTCCAAATTATTTTCTCGTGTAGTCCTAGCATTTAAATTTCTACCGGAGTTGTTGTAGAAAAGCTTGCAGAAGGTAAATTCCTGAAAGGACACGCGGACCTTTTTATCAATTTGCAACCCCCTGCTAGAATTAAAGCCAATTTCCTTCAGATAAAAATCCAATTAAAGGCGTTTGAAAGTAAAGTTCAGAAGTTCAGGGTTCTGTTAAAAATATCCCTGGAACACACCAGATTAGTCGCGTTCTGTTAGAAAATGCATTCGAAAATATTCAAACTACAGCACGCACCCTATCAGAAATGTTAGCATTACCATGGATACAAAGTGGAACTCAAAACTTGGCAAAATTTAATAAAAAAAAATAAAAGTGGACTAATAGATATATATGAGGAAAAATATTCAAGGGTTTATTCGGATTAGCAACCGAAGAAGATATTAAAAGAATTGAACTCAAACTGAATCTCTTCGTGCGGAATCGGCAATATAATGTTAGAACATGTTAGAACAAACCATCAGGTCACTACACGAAAACAATCGCTTCCTCCACGCCCTTTCGGACAGATTCACATACCTTGAATCCCTGTTAGTTCAATACAAAGAACACAAAAGATATCTAGAATTAATAGAAATAATTAACCTACAAGTAAGCCTAATCGATAAATATTTACAGCAAATAATTACGATTCATTCCAAGGTTTTGCGAGCAACCCAGCTAGCCCATAGAAAGTCACTATTCCCACACTAATACCATGGGATACACTTCAGTCCTTGATTCACACCTCTCAGACACAATTAAATATCACCCATATTCCCACTCAGCCATACAAATTACCCCCACTTTCTAGAATACACCTGAACTGTACATGGACCACGCCCCTACACGTACCTCATAATTTTACCATTTTTCGATGTACTCACTTATGACGCATATAAATTTCACCCTTTTCCAACACCCTACCAAAACAATTCTAATATCTATCGATTATATCTACCCACAATACCACCTTACCGTTTCCTCACCAAAGACCTGTCAGCTTATTCTATGATGTCAGATAGCGACGTCCGGCATTGCAGATTCCCGCAAACAAATAAACAACTCGTTTGCCCTCCACTTAAACCAGTAATTCTTCCAACTACTAGGCCTTGCTTTATCGACTTAATTCGTGACCGTCATACCCCGGTATGTTCGTTTACAAAATTTCATTCCTCTAAAACCGTCCATCTTCAAATGGACCAGACATCTGGATTTCTTTCGCGAAAAGGACTACCACTACCTTTGAGTACCCGTCAAATTATTCTCTCATCACAATACCTATGGTTATTCGGGTAATAGTTGGTTGTTCCTTGCGTTCGAAAACCTTCCAAATATACAACCCTTACAAGGTTACCATAATGACTCATCCCCATTCCCATCGCAAATTAAATTTAAAACCGTTAGTAGTATGACCGCGAAATGGGAGAGTGCAATGCAATGTTGCAAATGTTGAGGAATGTTGCAAAACGGAGAGGGGGAATGTTGCAAGAGGTTATGCAACAAAGGGAGAGAGGTTATCCCCAAGCTGCAATGAAGGGGTGAGGGAGCTTTGGAGGGAGAAGGGAGGATGACCTCCCCAAAGGGGTAACCTTAACCTAAGAGAGGCAGAGAAAAGAGAAGGAGGAGGGTCTTTGGGGGAGAAGTTAGGATGTCCTCATCCCCCAAAGGGAAACCCTAACCTAAGCCTCAACCAAAGAAGGAGAGAGGAGAGAGTTCTTTATTCCACCGGTGACCGTAGCATAATGATTGTCCAGGGGCCCAGCATCTGTTATATGGATGGTAGTGAGTTGCCAGATACCCCTATATATTTTAATTATGTTCAGGTATAACTTATTAGGGTGAGTTGCCAGATTGCACCATTTATTTTAATTTTTATTTAGATGAGTTGCCAGATACCCCTATATAATTTAATTATGTTCAGGTGTAACTTATTAGGGTGAGTTCCCAGAAAGCACTATTTATTTATTTATAGACGAGTTTCCAGAGGCCACTATTTAATTATTTATATATTTCGGGGTTACCAGACAGCACCATTTAATTTAATTACTTATATATTAAAGGCAAGAGAGACGTTCTCCTTAATTGCTCGAATTAATTCAATACATTTAAACGAACCCCACGAGAAATACACAGGATTCTGTATATTGTACATTTCAAATAAAATCTTACAGTTACTCGGAAAAACTTTTTAAAATATTTGAATTTTCTTTCAGATGCAAGTAATTTTCTTTTTAGTAATACGGGGCTCCAATAAACCTTAGCACCCCGCCCATGGCCTAAACCATTAGAGGTACAGTAAAACTAAACATACCTTACAAAAGAGAATTTAATCCTGCATTTAATGAGAAACAATTAAAACTTGGTGTTCCCGTCATTGGCTTCCAAGACAGCCTGAATTCACTTTGGGTAGCTTGCCAAAAGTGACGTGAATAGATCTTGATCGTTACGCAAATTTGCTAAAACAGTTTCAGTGTGTTGCGTCATTGTATCCTTCGAAAATCGATTTGCTGCAGGTTCTTGAAACAAGAGACATTCAACCTTGTCCTTTATAACTGATCCAATGTGTTCACAGACGTTCAGGTCAGGAGAATTTCCTGGCCATTCTTCATTTCCAAAGAAATCGATCTCATGTTCCGCAAAAACTGTTGAGTGGCTAATGCCTTAAAGCAGGGGGCCTTATCGTGCAGAAGTGTGACCTGATCGAAATCCATAACATTGTTTGGGTTTCTTAGAAAAGGAATGACAGTGAGACGTAAAGGAGGATGTGCTATTTACACACGCGAAAGGCACATAGCAGAAATGGCTATAAGTACCTCAAACAACTATGTAGAATGTGTAGCAGCAAAAATTGAAAAATTAAATATGGTACTAATTGTAATGTACAGACCCACAAACACGCCAACCTCAAAATTTTCAGATTCCATTACAGGGGTAAGAAACTTGGTCAAAGATATACACGCTCCAATCCCAAATATTTTTCTGTGTGGTTATTTTAATTTCCCATTCATGAAATATAAAAGGATAGGAAAAAATATATGTATACACCAGGACAGGGGGGGCACACGAGAAGACCAGGAGCAGGTAAAAATGCTACTAGCTCTAGCTGATGAATTTATGTTAACGCAAGAAATAAGAGTAAACACAAGGAAAAACAACTGCCTAGATTTGGTATTCACAAACAACAGCAATCTGATTGATAATGTAGAAATATCCCTAACTATGATATCGGACCACAACATCATTGAAATAACAACTAATATAAAGGCAACAGGAACGGAAGGAACACGCGCAACAGAAAGAAGGAAATTCGAAATTTTTTATTTTCACTCCAAAGCTATAAACTGGGAAGATGTAACATCCACCATGGAAGTAATAGATTGGAAAACCATTTTCGAGACCAAGACAACGGAGGAGATGCTAATGACTTAGAGGAGAAGACGTTAGAAATTGTGGAAAAACATATCCCAAAGATACAATAAAGAGGAAAGAGAAGCAGGTTCGAAAGACAAAAGAGGGCATTGTTTCGAAAGAGAAAAAGAGTGACTGCAAAATTATGTAATTTTAAAGATAACAACAACAGAAAAATATTAGATGATAAACTGCAAAGTATCGATGTCGTCATACAGGAACTAATCAAGAAACATACAGAAAAAGAAGAAGACGACGCTATAGAATCGATAAAGGCTAACTCAAAGTACTTCTATAATTTCGCAAAAAGAAAGTCGAAAAACCATGCGACTGTCGGACCTTTAAAAAATGAGAACAGTGATTTATCGGATGATCTAACAGAAGTATCTGAAATATTAAGAGCTCAGTACGAATCATCTTTCAACATCCCAAAAACTGACAAATTGATATACGATAGAAACGCGTTCTTTGAAGAAGAACCACAAGGGGAAAGTTTAACGGATTTCGACTTTACGAAGGGTGATATTACACAAGCCACGGGGAAACTAAAAACACACTCAGCTACAGGACCGGATGAATGGAATGTCACACTGATCAAAAACTGCAAGAATGCAATCGCTTAGCCCCTATACTGGATATGGAGACGATCACTAGAAACGGGAGAAATACCGGGCATCCTGAAGAGCGCGAACATAGTCCCAATATATAAAGGAGATCATCGATCCAAGGCCAAAAACTATAGGCCAGTATCGCTTACATCCCATCTCACTAAAATATTTGAAAGAATAGTTAGACAGAAAATCTATGACTTTTTGGAAACTCAGAAAAAATTTAATGATAACCAACACGGGTTTCGGTCAGGCAGATCATGCCTATCACAACTAATGGAACACTACAACAACATTATTGATTCACTTGAAAGTAATGAAAACTATGATGTACTATACACAGACTTTGCTAAAACGTTCGACAAGGACCACGGAATCATAATACATAAACTGAAATATATGGGAATAACAGGAAAAGTAGGGAAATGGATATATAATTTCCTTAGTGAGCGGCGGCAAGTCGTTACAGTACAAGGTATCTTCATCAGAATCAGAGGTCCTGACCTCAGTATCACAAGGAACAGTATTAGCTCCACTACTCTTCATAA